>VWZT01013828.1:113767-163472 GCA_013397055.1 Pachycephala philippinensis | reverse complement strand
GTCTTACCGGCCTTCTCCGGTCTCTGGAGCAGCGTGGTTGGAATGCGGTGGCCCCTCCTCCGAGATGCAGGCGCGGTGCTCGGTCGCTGCAGCCGAACCTCGGCCCACTCGCGGTGCTCTCGCCACGGGACGCAGGAGCAGGGCTGGGGTTCCACAACTCGCTCGGGGTTTTGGTCCAGGGGTGCAGGTCCGGGGGATTCTCCCCAGGCGGGCGGCATCGGCTCCCGGAGGCCTCAGGGTGTGTCGCGGCAGGCGGCGGGGGCGGTGGGGAGCCATACCACACGTAGTTTTCAGGTGTTCAAGAGCGATTATGATAAGCAGACATAATGACGAAGCACTTCTGAAGCCTTTCAGGTGTTGAGCAGTCATAATGACGAAGCATTTTTGAAGCTTTTCTCTTATTATTAGGCTCTTACAACAGGGATACCAATAAGCCTCTAAAATCCTTCAAGCCAAAGACAAGATCCACTTTTCAACCATCACTACCACCACTCTGCAAAGGTCCAGTGCCCAAACATGGTTATTCAAACAATAAACCCCAAACAGTCTTTTGCTCTGATGCAAATTACCCTGTCCATAGAAGACCCTCACTTTTACTGCTAAAATCACACCTAAGATGCTTACAGTAGCAGCAAAAGTGTTTAACATGGGTGATTGATACTGATTTTAGCAGCAACTATTCACTTGAATGTGCAAGAGGCAAACAGCAGCAGGACAAAGTGGCTTTTTTCCTTAATGACTCTTCTATTTGTGGAACCTCCAGTTAATAGGGCAGGCAATAAAATAACTTTTATTCTATTTCCTTTGTGAAAGAAAATGCTTTCTAGAAGCATTCACATTGAAAAGGTTGTGACTTTTAACATTTTGGAAGTACATCACCATTACGCAGGAGAAGATTCCTATCTGTATTCACATTCTTGAACTTCCTTGAGTGCCCCAGATGTCCTTTTCTGCTTGTATGCACCACAAATGCTTGGGGATACACTGGGAATAGCACATAGCTCGGTACTGGGTTGGAGCTTTTCCAGAAGGTGTAGGCTTGCAATTCCTGCAGCTGGAGAAATACAGAGAGCAAATGGGATATTACAGCCCTTGCACAAATGCTCATTCTTCTTCCATGAAGGACTATACGGAACTTAAACAAAGATAAACCAGTCTGATCTGCCTGTAGATACTTAGGGGAATGTCCGAAAAATGCATTTTGTCAGTGTTACGAATGAGAGGGGAGTTTGGACAAGTCCTACCTTTGACTCAGATTTCTGGCAGTAGCTCTCTTTGAGGTGGCCTGCACCCCAGATTGCTCTTGCTCGCAAGTTCTTAATAATGGCCAATTAGGTCTACTACAAAATGAATTATTTATTGAATAGACACAAAATTAACAGACATAAGACTTTAAATAGACTACTTACTACACAGGATAAAACAAAAAGGAATACTAGTAGATAAAATACAATGCACGATAAAAGTCCCTATATTACTGCTAGTAAAGAAATAGTATAGATTAGGATGCAATGTAATTTACCACCAAATTGATAATGGAGGTCACTCAGTTCCCAGGGAAAGTATCCAAACTCCGTGGGAAAAGTCCTACACATTTCCAAGGTGTGCGTAGGAGGCCTCTGCCTCCGTGAAAGTTTGTGTAGCTCTTACAGTTTGTAAAGTAGTGTCTCTCAGTCAGGAATTTCAGTTTATCTCCCCACATCTGTTCTCAGGCCCAGTAGTTTATTGGGAATTCTACCCCTGGCACGAGACAGAAATAACTAACTAGCCAGTGACAACTCACTAGTCAAATAAGCTGGCCTGGGTTATCTCATCAATTCTTGTGGGGAGGGGGGAACATCTGGAGCTATAGCACCAGCCGATGGACAGAGCAGATAAGCTCTTCTGTGGTAGAGGGGATGTCCTGCCACAGTCAGAATAGCTAAAATTATTTAGAATATTTAAGGCTAGATTTATTTTAATCACCAACATTTCTCACTGGAATAAGATTTACAAAATTTGGAGGACATTTGCAGAGCTAAATCTTGACCTTTTGTGCAGTCTTTTAACCAGCTGCTGGTAGCAGGACATGTTCCTGGAAGAAATCTTGTGAATTCTCCAGCACGTGTTGCACAAGAAGGCACCCCATATCCCTGAGACTACAAATCTGAAATCTGCAGGCTAGAAGCATACATAGGGATTTGTCATTAATCATTCCAATTTGGAGCTCCTCCTCAGACGTATACATACACTTGAAGGTCATTTGCTGTAGAAGAATAACCACTCTGACAGTCAAAATCAACTTTTGTATGGTATAAGTTTAATAAGCCAAGGCGTGATTACCTCACTGATAGGAAAAAAACCAAATCAAGAGTAGTGATATGTATATTGATATATATAGCTGATGCTCTTAAAGAACTGTTAGTCTCACTTGCAAGGATTTTTTAATTACTTGAGTGGGTGTGAGGATTAAATATTTAATTGGTACAAAAAATGTAGGTAATTCTGAAAATATTTCAACCACTATTAGGAAGAAAGAAAGAGTCTTATTAAATCTTTGCCCTCTATTTCATAGAAAGGATACAACTGTACACTGCAAAGAACAAGAAACAGATTGGTTTAAAAATTACTTCTGCATACAAGGAAACCATATCAGCATCCTATGGAGCCATGAATAGATGTCCTTTCTTCTTTTCTCTTCTTCCATCTCTTCCCTTCTGTCGTGCTTTTTCAATCCACATAAATATAGTTGTATATCCTCTTAACACCAGCTTGGGGAAAGGAAGCACTGTTTTAATTTTTCAGAGACACCAAAGAGTAAATGTGAAGCCCTGGGTCATAGAGCAAGTCTGTGACTGACCTGGGTAATGCAGTGTATTTTTCAGAGTTTCAGATCAGGCCTTTATTCACAAAATATTTCAGCCTTCTAATAAAGACTCATCACTAATAAATGAAATACTGTTGGCAGTTGAATAAATATGTTTTCTTTCATCACTTTATGGATGGCAGAAGGAGTCTTAAAAAGTTTCAGGGACATGCAGATGAAAGCTTGATGATTACAATTTACAGAATAATATAAACCTATAAGCCACCAAGCAAGACAGTGGATAAAAATAACCCTGAGAGAAGTCATATGGGTTCCATTAAAACATTACACTAAGCATAAAAAACCACATCTGCCCAACTTCTCGACTCCTTTATAGCCGTTTATGCTGGACAGCAGATACACTTTATGTTCCATGGTGGCAGAAAACAGCTTAGGAAGAAGGCAGCTTAAGCTACAGTGATGTTG
Source organism: Pachycephala philippinensis (assembly GCA_013397055.1). Taxonomy (NCBI): domain Eukaryota; kingdom Metazoa; phylum Chordata; class Aves; order Passeriformes; genus Pachycephala; species Pachycephala philippinensis. Next base: position 160,201 of record VWZT01013828.1, on the reverse strand, counting down.
GGCCAGGCTTATCAGACACCAGCTGGAGAGCACTGCAATACACTGCAGCTCGGGCTTATTCCAGCAACAGCACATCAAGGACCTTGGCACTGAGTAGGCTTCAGAGGAACAGAAAAGAGTCACAAATGCCTAGTAGTTATTATTCATGTGAAAGCAGGAACTGGGAAAAAGTTGGTGTGCAGTAAGGAAGATTTCTGTTTGGAAAGCAGTGAGCTTTGCCCAGAGGGCTGGCTAGCAATCCAAACATTCCAGCTCCAGGGACCAGCAAAAATAAGCAAGGAGAAATATGCCAACGAAAATTAATATGCAGTTTGCGCAGGAAAAAGAACAGCTAGTGTACTTTGAAGTCTTTTCATATACAAACTCAAATCCTCCCTCCATGTACAGGACACCAGAAGTATTGTCAGCAACAAAGGATGTAAGAAGTACAGAAAACCACAGTATGTCCTATTTTTGTCCTGTATTAATACCAGTCAATTTGGGCTTACTTTGTATTCTAAAGCACCAAGATTTGAGAAATGGTAAGCACCTGCTTTGTTAACTGCCTTCAAAGGGAGTTGTAGGTGGTGTCAAAATATCTTGGAACTTACTACTGTAGATAAATAAAGAAAATGAATCCTGTTCTGTATTCATTTGCTCTGTATAGGAAGCAGAGATTTTAGGAGCATATAAGGGACAGAGTAAAAACCCCAGTGGTATTATTTTAAAGAAAGTCAATTAAGTTTTCAAAGTGTCTTCCAGAACCCAAGACAGGTCCTCCTCTGTCTTTTCAATCAGAGTATTCCTCTTTTCTTTCTGCTTATAAAAATAAAAAAATTGAGACAAAACTGACCTAAATTAAATGCCTTGGAGTGCAGGTAGAGATTAGGAGGGCTACACCATAAGCTTCTGAGGTGTAATTTCCAGCATTAAAATTGCTACTTTAAAGCTCCTGGATTATATGTAACATAGTAGTAAATTTTAATCCTTAAGATTTTTGCAGTCCTGGGGTCAGATATGTTTATCTGGGGCTTCCAAAGGACATTCAACTTTACAAGCAGCTTTTTTCCCTCTCCTGCTCCTGAGCTGGCAGAAGAAAAGATGAATTAAATCTTGTTAATATTTATGTAATAATCAGAAATTTATTTCTAAATACTTTTTAATTTAGGTGATGTAAGAATTTCCTCAGTTCCAGCACAAACCAATTCATCAAATTTGTCTTTCATCTGAGAAGTAGAGCAGGATACAGAATTTATATGTCATCCATGCAATTTCAACAGAAAGACCAGTTCATTTGTTCTATTAAACATGCCCAACTTGTAAGTTGTATCATATAATTCCCTTCTCCTTCAGCCAAACCATTGATGTGTCTACGATGCGTTATCTCAGTAACCTCACCTCACAGTTACAACTGCAGAACACATGTGAAAGAAACATTCTCCAGTCTAGTTTTCAAGGCGGAAAAAGGCTGTGATGGCACCCAGAGAAATGTGACTGATATAAGCAAAACCAAGGACAAAAATATCATTGTGCTGGTCACAAGGGCATGGTTGAAGAGTAGTGTTTTGGTTTCATGCATAGTCCCAGAGGACAAAAGTACTATGGTAGCATCATGTTTCAATAAACACAGGCCTCCAGGGAAACAGTTCTGTTACACAAGGAAGTAAGAAGCAAGCTGTGTTTCCCCTTTTGAGAGGGGAAAAATAATGCTCTTTCCATTCTGACTTGCTTTCTATTTACGATAATAGGAAAACTCCTTTGTTTCAGCCAATGGTACTATATGCCAGACAAAGAAACTATATTCAGTCCAGCCAGTGCAACATATCATGCTACCAAATATTTTCTTCACTTTATTTTTTCAGTCCAAATAGCCTCTCTGGCATATTTAGCATGCAAATTTTTCAGAGCATAAACCCTTAAGGAAATGCAATACCGACACAACTACATGTGGTGGTTTAGTTTACATCTTTTACTTTTTTGTGAGATAAGGATTAGAAGAAGGGCAAAACAGGCTCAAAACTTTAAAGAATAGAAAGAAGTTTATTACTAACAGAATTAAAGGTAATAAAAAGAATGATAATGATAAAGATTAAAACAAACCCTCTCTTTCCCTCCAACACCTCCCCCTAATAATTTCCATACTTGCACAAAGGATAACACATGATTTCAGGTCAGAATTGCAGTTCTTAAGTCTCATTCATATTTGAAAGAAAAAGAGGTTTCTTCTGCTCCAGTGTGGTGTTTCAAACTGTCACTAACAAACAGACCCGCCCGGGGAAAAGAAAAATCTGCTGCTGTGAAATATCTCTCTCTCTCATGAACTTTGCAGTTTTCCCACAANACTACAGTTACATCGCTCATCAAAATACTCATACAGAATGTACAAAAGTAGAGCAGAAATCTATATCTACAGCTAAAGCAAAAAGAGAAGAAGGAGATAACAGAGACCTAATCTTGTATGGGTTGCTTTAATGACCATATGGTATAGTTAGAGATGAACATGTAAAATAAAAAAGTGTATGTTCATATTATACAAATCAGAGAAGCACCAAAAACTAGCCAAGATATTTGGGGTTCCCAAGGACACTTAAAACTACTTGGTAACAATATTTTATCCAAAAAAAGGGAAAACAGAATAGGGGGAGTCTTTGGGAAGTGTTTTGTTTTGCTTTTTTTAATTCTAAAGAAAATAACAGACAATTTTGAAGGATAAGTTAATTAAACTTTAAATCTTTTTTGTCAATAGAAATTACAGTATTGTGGAAAAGCATACCCAGAAATTCTTCCTGTGTTCATTATGCACAGATACTGGTTGAAACTTCATTTCAGGAAACAGAGGCAATATCCTTGTTTCACCTATGAGCTGAAATAAATCTTTTGGGTCCTTCAGCTTTCTTATCTGCAGAGACATGATTTCATTGTTTTATGAGTTTGGTGAGGCAGTAGTGAAAGTAACACATGAAAGCAAAGTGTTATTTTAAACATACAAAAATATGTGTAAAATATGAAAATGTATTTGTCACTCGGGAACTTGTTGGGCTATATGATTCAAATCCAATAAGCTTATTTATAGAATCATAGAATGGTTTGGGTTAGAAGAGACCTTTAAGATCACCTGATTCCAACCACCCTCCTATGGGCAGGGACACACAATGCTCTACATGGCAAGAGAAATTTGACTCAATACCAAAATATTTGTAGGCAGCTACATAATACAGAAAAAGCAAATTTTCTATCAAATATTACTTTGATAAATTGCTTATTGGAACTGTTTAGAAATATGCTTATTTTCATTTAAAAATTATTAGAAAATATAGGGTTAAGGAGAAGAATAGGATTTCACAATGATCTATTCAGTTTCTGGTAAGATTCAGATTTTCATTTCTGAATGAAAAGTAGAGAATAAGCTTACAAAATTTACAAACTACTCCAAATTGTTTCAGTTGGAGCTCCAGCCTGAAAAGTGGGGAATGCAATTCAGAATACTTTGAAGGAGAGATAGAACCACAGAACTATAGAATCACAGATTCATTTAGGTTGGCAAATACCTTTATCCCTTCTGAAGGGTTTAGAACCATCCAGTGCAGCACTCCAGTTATGCAAGTCATTCCACCACATTTCCGTGACCATCCAGGTCTTGTCAGACACTGTCACATGAGCTTCAGGGTCCTGGCATCTCCCTCAGCTCCTCCTGAACTTTCCCTGGTTTGGTAAACTTTTTATCTGCTGTTTCTTGACAAAGTCTAGGTTTAGATGTTGCTTTTTAGAAGATATGGATCAGCTGTAGAGAGCCCAAAGATGAGTACTGAGAAACAGCAGAGGTCTGGAAAATCTGACTGATGAAGGCACATCAAAAACATTGAGGCAGGAGACACTGATCTGCAAATGTCTATTGTTTAGATATAAAGAAGAAGAGGATAAACCCTTTTTCTTGTCATTTGTGGGAAGAACGGAGAATAGGCAGCTGAAATGGAGGTGGGAAGATTAAGATTAGGCTCAACAAGGCACAGAACAACTGGAAATCAATTCCAAGGAAATATATTCAATTTCAAGCCTTGCAACTTAAAAAATAAAATATAAAAAAAAAAAAAAAGAAGAAAGAAAAAAAAAGTGCCCTGATTTGATGCAACAGATCCCAATTTTGTGTGGGTTATGGTCATCATGACATCTTGAGGTATTTACTACACCCATCATTTGTGATTTCTATGTTCATAATAATCGGACAGAACTGTTCTTTTGTATTAACTCCAGTGAAGTCACTACGGTTTCATACTGATGAACCTGAAAGTAGAAACTGGCTTAAAATGGCCAAAAACTCCTAGACCTTTTTCTTCTTGTTTTCAAATGGATGTTCATCTCTCTTGAGTCCACTGTTACCTTTGCTACAAATTTGGCCTTCCAGCAGTTCTGTGCTATTGCCCCTTGTCTCAAAAAACCAGAAAGAATTTGTAGGCATATGCTGTGCTCTCAGGGAGAAACTTCTTGGGGCTTTGACTTCATTGTGCATCCATGAACAGTTGGAGTTGACAGTTTTGATTCCCCAGAGATATGTAAATGGATGACAAAGATCAATGACTGTTTCACTGGAAATTTCATCTTGCTTCCAGACAAGAAATGGTTGGGAACTGAGGCACTTGGGAGCTCAACTTGCCTTTCACAGGGAAGAGCAGGGAGCCTAGTCACCATCACCCAAGAATGCCCAGTGTATTTCTCAAAGGAACACTAAATAGGATGTTCGATGAACAATGTAACTGTGTAATATTTTTTAAGGTGTTAACAACATCTTCTACTTCTTTTAATGTGTAAGAGATTGGTTTGGAGAAGCTGTGATAAGCACCACAATTTTTTCCTCTCTTCGTAACACTCTCCTGTGAGGCTCAAGAAAACAGTATTGTTTGCAATAAAAGTCTGAACAGAAACCTGGTAAAATCATTTCTCATTTTCTTTTTTTTTTTTTTTTAAATTGTTTGCTTTCTTCAAGAGGTGCTTCAGCTACTAAACTTTTCAGAGGAGAGTAAAGAATACTAGACATATTTGTGCCACTAGAGATTTTTATTTGTTTAAAGTAAATTTCAATTGAAATTTCTAATAGAAATATTGAAAATATGATCCGTTGCCAAGAAAGCACTGTAAAATCAACTGAGAGTAGCTCAGATAGAAAATAATTTAATATATTAACAGAAAGCCTACGCTCGTTCAACTTCTACTGTCTGAATAAATCAGTCACAGGGAAGTGTAGGAGGATCTTGCTGAAATGACAGCAATGTCACACAACCTCAAATTTAATTACTTCAGTACAAAACTCCTTTGGTCCAACTGTTAATTGACTTCCTCACACGATAGCAAGGTGAATAATCTTTTTTTATTATTATTATTATATTTTTGTAGCTTCTTATTTGGTGACTTGAATGGGGCAATTTTTAGTGAAGCAATCTTATAAGCTTTTAAAATGCCAGTTTTGATAAGACTGTCCAGTGTATGCCCCTGTTGAAAGGCAGATGGGAGTGCACTATTATTGCTATATAAACAAAATTTGTATGCCAGAATTGACCTGCTATAGTCAATAAATATGTTTTTAAGGTATCAAATTATTGCCTCTCATCAGCAATATACTATCAATTTGAAATCTGAGAAAGATAAACGATTGAAGAATATAATATTTTGGATCCTATTGTTACTATGAAAACAGGATGTGGCTTTTGTTATTGTTATACTAGCTTTGAAAACTTTTTCACCTGGAAATTTTATTAGTAATTTTATGTCTTTTTCTAAAACTCAGCTACCTAGACTGACATGTCATTTAACAAATTGTTGTGTGTCTTCACTTCAGAGCAATCTGCTGTTAACATACCTTCTTAAGCTTTGCAAATTTTCATATAAAATTTTTGAAGGAGTTTAGGAAGAATCACCCATTTTTAAGACACACTGACAGTAAAATCAAGTTTGCTGGCCAAAAGAAAACAATACAGTTTGAATATTTCTCAGTTTTCTCCTAGAATAAACCTCCCATTAAAGTTTTCTATGCCATTATCTAAAGTTTGCTTTCTTTGTTAAAAATCTCGGGAGAATTTCTGAATGCTGCATTACTGTTATTCCCTGTATAGATGCTCTAGGAGAATTCAAATCTCATGACCAAGAGCCATCTTAGTTTATCACAGAGAATAGCTGAGTTAGTCTTGTGGTAGAAAGAATGAGCTGACTGAACTATTTTCTATATTTATAGTATTTGTTAATGAAAGAGACCCACATAGATGTATATTAGCTTGATAGTCCATTTTATCTAATTAAAAATTACTACAGCCATCCAATGGAAGTGAAAAAATTTCTCATTATTAAAGCAGACCAATATTTTTCAATACTAGATCCATCTTTCCATCACTCACAACTTCATTAATGTGTCAAGATAAGACTTTCTATATGAATTATCTCTATTAGAATCACAGAACCATAGAATCGTTCAGGTTGGAAAAGACCTCTAAGATCATCCAGTCCAACCATTAACCCAGCATTGCCACCAGTAAACCAGTAAACCATGTCCCTAAGTGCCATATACACACATTTTTTGAATATTTCTAGGGATGGCAGTTCCATCATTTCCCTATAGAGCCTGTTCCAATGCTTGAAAATCCTTTTGGTGGAGAAATGTTTCCTGATATCCAATCAAAACCACCCCTGGCACAACCTGAGGTCATTTCCTCTTGTCCTGTCACTTGTTACCTGGGAAAAGGGCCTGACCCCACCTGGCTCCACCCTCCTTTCAGGAAATTGTAGAGAGTGATATGGTCCCTCCTGAGCCACATTTTCTCCAGGATAAACATCTCCAGGTCCCTCAGCTGCTTCTCATCAGACTTGTGCTCCAGACCCTTCCCCAGGTCTGTTCCCTTCTCTGGACACACTCCAGCCCCTCAATGTCCTTCTTTGCAGTGAGGGGCCCAAAACTGGACACAGGCATTGAGGTGTGGCCTCACCACTACCCAGTAGTGGTGAGGCCCTCCTTATCCTCTCATGAAGGACCACAAAGAATTACAACCAACTTTATCAGCTGCTGTGTTACCTCAGGTAACAGAAATTTATATGGGGGATCAAAAGATTCAACCGTGCTGATGATTCATATGAATGTTACCATAATTAAGTTTATTTTAAAAAATAAAATAAAATAATAAAAAGCAGAAAGTAAAACTGAAGAAATTTCACACATGCATGCATACACTCGTAAGATTTGTATTTAAAGAATATTCTAAAACAGCTAAAATAGAATCATTCACATGTTGGAAAAGCCAGAATCATGACTCTATTTGTAAACTTAATTCACTCTCTTCTGCACATTAAAACCATCTATTTGGGGAAATTTTTCAACTGTGTCCCATGGAAATAACCTGATCAATACAGAAGGGATCAGGTCTAAGGATGAAACCTGGACTGAAACAAGGTCTCCAAGTACATTCCATGGGAGGAAGCAGCAAACACGTACTGAGCACTGTTGGTGGAGCTCAATCTGATTATATGTTCCTTATTTGATGAGTGTTTGACTTAAGACATCTGCAGCCTAAGTTGCAGAGTTGCTGTAAACTGATGGCTGCACATTAATTCAGTGTGAACCATGCGGAAATATGTGAATCCTATCCAATGTTCTACACAGGAAAAATCTCAAATGCTGCAAGTTACACAACATAAAACCAATAGCTCTTTAGACAATAACCTCTATGCCTATCAGTCCCCATCTGTTTAGAAAAGATAAAAAAAAGCCTTTTATCATAGTGGTGTCAGAACACTGACATTACTGTTTATGAACCGTTCATCTGTGAATATGGTAAGTCCCAAAGAAAAATCCATGAGGAAAATCAGTTTGGCCTCTGTGGAGGCAGAGTTTGTTGAGCCAAATGCTACAAAGCCATGCTCATTAGGGCAGCGTTGTGAATTCTGCATAAACCCTGAGCTACAGACAACAGGGAAAATGACAAAATTAGAATGGGATTAGAATGCATAAGCAAAATGGAGAAAAATGAAGACAACTTCTACTTTGATTCCAGCATTTCCTAAGTAATAAGTTATTTAATTTACAATGTATTGGTGTTATTCTAATGTGGATTTATTTTCTATGTACCACCTATGATGCTATACATCAAAAATGTTCCTTATTTTTTTAATTATTTTTAAGGGCAGACTACTGTTGAAAGAAACTTATATTTCTTATGGCTCTGCAATGCATGAGTCCTTCATGTGTTTGTAGAGTTAATGTGTGTCTCAGACTCAGAGAGCCAGAGAGATTCCTAATTGTTAAATTCATCTAAATTTTTCTGCTATTAGATGTTGATTCTTGTAATTTCACCAACCTTAATAATTTCAATGGATATTTCTTATTCCACGTACTTGCATTTTCTCATGAAGTCCAAGTAATTTCACTTATTTTCCTGAAGAAGTTGAAGCATCTGCTCTGCTCTTAGTGTATAAATAAAAAGAAATTTTTTACAAGAGGGGTAAAGGCCCACTATAGCCCAAGCCGAATAGCTGCATACTTGTCTCAAAGAACATTTACTCTGATTTTAGGCTTTGGTATTTTCCTTCATATTTATGTGAATTTCACAAATAAGACCTGTGTAAAGAATTAACATAATACAGATTGTCCTGTCTAGCAAGACAGTATTTGCTACAGAATCTTTAGTTCAACAGAGAATGCCCAAAATAATTTTGGTAAAAGTTTGGTTCCTTCTTCCCTGTTTTTGTTCTCTTTTTTGTTCTCTGCTATTTCATCAAGTATGTTTTAGCAAAAACAAGTTAACAACACTCAGCAGTCCCAAGGACAAGGATCAAGCAGTTGCAAAGAAACATGGGTTTTTATGTTATCACACGGGTTTTATGTCTCCTGTAATGTGTGTACTACAAAAAAAAAATCTCAAAAGCATTTACAACTACTGAATACTCAAAAACAGTATGGAGAGACACAATCTGTTCATCAAAATACTTCTATAAATCATGCAGATAATCAAACAACATGAGCTCTGCTATCCAGTGCCTTTATCAGAGGAATGCTCCCTGTGAGTCTAAATTACATAATTTCCACAAAAGCTTTTCTAGTTAAACAAACCACTTAACATATTTAACAGAGTACTTACATTGTACTCTTAAATCTTAGGAAGGTAAAATTAACCAGTGCATTTTATGATTATTGTGGGGATCAGTTATCTGGTAAGTATATGTTTTAATGCAGTTTTACAAATTATATTCACTAAATCACTTTGTCTCAATATTTTAATACAATGACAATTTTTCTGGGTGTTTTAACCTATCCAGCAGCCAGTGGTTGTGGAAATTCTTAACCGAGTTTGAAGCGTTGCAGGGTGCAATAACAAACCCTTCTTTTGGTTCATTCAAAATTCCTTTTCAGTATCCTAAGATACTGAAAGTGTTGCAAGTGGGCTGAAATGGACGAATAAATTACTATCCCTTTCACCCTCACTTCTGCCTCTTCTTCTGTTCTATTTTTAGATACTATCACTATTGTATTATCTCAGAATTCAAATGGAAGTTCTTGCAGGAATAGGTCATGACTTCCCGCAAAATACAATTCCCTTCTTCTCCTAAAAATAGTAATAAAAAATGTACCAAGAAAAGGAAGAAAAATCTTTGCCATACATTGCTTCCACACACCCGCAGTAACCCGAATTTCAAAGAAATTAGTTTTGATTGGTTAAGATAAAGAGAAGACATACTCTGGATGATAAAAATATTTTGAGCTCAAAGTGAGGACAGAAGTGAAGAAGAGAGAAGGTCAGAAACACCTCACTGAGGGCTGGACACGAGAGCAATGGTCAAGTTCCTGCTTGCTCAAAAAACAAGTATATATTACTCCTAGAGGGAAGACAGAGCAACAGATGGACCCAGAAGTCAACCCATCACTGTTGGTTTCTTACTCCTGTAAGCTGCAGCTCTTCTACCACAAAGCCTGTGATCAAGTTCCAGTACAATTATCTAGCACAGGAAACCTTGAGCTCTTTAAAAGTTCAGTTCTAAAATCAGTTAAATGTAGAAAAGGTCAACATGAACAAACCAGAAACAATAAAATTCATCCAATTAAGTGAAGAGATTTAATAGAAAAAGGAATCTACATACATTTTTCTTTATACTGTAAAACAAGAAAGCATGCCCTGTGCTTTAATACAATGAAGCAGCAAAGGTCCTACAGAACATAGCTGCTAAACAAAATTCAATTTTAATCAAGTGATAAAGAGCAGAACTTTCTGGCTACAACTCAACATACTGATGAAGTGGGCATTAAAAAACTTAAAATAAAATGAAAGAGATAGGCAGTTCATGACTTGATAGGAAGTCAAAGGAGACTCTTGCCACTTCTTCATTTATTGTAAATGTATTAGGAGCTAATTCAGTGGGCCAACATTTCCAACAGTATTAAAATAATGTGCACTATTGCAACAAAATTACTATAAAACATAGTATGAGAATCAAAGGTAAGGTGAAATAAATCTGCATCTTTTACTCAATTTTCCTGCTAATAAACAGCTGTTGCACAATTTCAAATGCTTAGTTCAGTTTAATTTTATATGTCTGGACAGAGAGAAACTTAATCTATTTTCCTGAGATTATAATCTGCCCCCTTACAAACTGATGAGAGTCTTACTTTGACATTCAGCCTGTATCTTAGAACAGAGCAATGAAGCCTTGTCTTTTGAGGCTTCCCTTCATCTACCACTAATGCCCTGTGACTGTTTATATTAAGACAAAAGAGCCACCTATAAGGAGGTTTCTAAAAACAAAGGGAAAAGGAAATAAAAGTCTTGATTATAGAAAATCAATTATCTTATTCTTATTTTAGTATTTTGATTTTTAGTGAAATCGTAACATTCGACTTGAAAAGCAATGCTTTGTGGTAAATGGGGCCCCATTACACTCTTTCACTGAAGGGAAATTTAAGAACCAAAATGGAGTGATTTTGTTAAACTACGTAAAAGTCAGGGATGGATCTTCATCTCATATAAAGCTCTCTGTATGCATTAACTTGAGTGGAGCTCAGACATGTTATGGTCTGAGGATTCGGATCATTAAGTTTAATATAGTTTTTTGTGTGGGGCAATCACCATTGATGAAACATTATCATTTGTAGTATATGAATGCCTCTGAATGATTTTTACTGGACTTTCCTTAGTATCTTTTTATGATTTTGCACTGTGAAAGGAACATTTTTAGATGCAAGTGTACAACAATGGTGAACATGTATTTGCTCCTGCTGGCATAAATATTTTGACAACATAAGTTTCTGGATAAAGCTCATAAGTGTGTGAAGATCATTACAATCCTTTCTGGATAATGGCCAGTCTCAAGTTCAGACATTAAATTCCCTGCAATACATCATGAGGATATTCCAGAGAGATCTTCCAGGGAGATCACAGAAGTAACATTTATAATTTAGGATTCCTAGAAAACCTGAGAACAAAATACAATTTTCAACCAGTTAGAATTTAGGGCCTATATAAATAGTTACAGAGAATAAGTATCTCAGGGCTGAAGCCTCTGGATCTCTTGACATCTCTTAGATCAGGTGGTGAAGATAAGTCCATGAGCAATGGACCCACGCCCAATCATCTTCTACTTTAATTTACTGGGCATTCACCTTCCATCAACACATCACACGTGTGGAAATAAGTCAACTGGAAAAAAATAAAAGAACTCACAGTTATGTTACATATCTTTCTTACTTGAACATCTCAGCAGAAACCAAACATCTCTGGTCATGCGTCTCATGGGGCTGCTGTGACAGAGAATTTTCTGACTGGGCCTATAAATTGGCTATTGCTGTCTGCAACATAGTGTAAGAAATGAGCCAGATACAAACTTTACAGGAGTAGTTTCCTTGATAAAGCTGTTCATATTCCAGAGTTTTTGGCAATATGACATTACATAATTCTTTGTTCTTGTGTCTGAAGCCCACCATACAATACAAGCAATGCAATACAGTTTGTATGGTCCATAACACATTAAAATAGCAAAACAAAGCAGCACCGTCTGCTTAACCTAATGCAAGACCAGTAGTCCCAAGGCTTTCAGAAATACCACTTGATATAGGTAGCATAGCAAAAGCACAAGTCTTTTCCAAATGGGAGAGTTATAGTGGGAAAACATCCCATCAAGCTTCTGAGCTCCAATACAATCTACTAGCAATAGCAACAACCATGAACAGTAATTTCCAATTACTCTAAGGACTACCCCATCATGGATCAGTTAAATCAATTCAAGTCCTGTTTGCATGGCTACTGGGATACAAGCAGCTTCACTGTGAAAAAATAAAAAGCAAATGGTAAGAGAAGGGACCAGGCCCTGCTCAGTGGTGCCCAGCAATAGGACAAGAGGCAACAGGCAGTGACTGATGCAGCTGGACACGAAGAAGAACTTCTTTCCTGAGCAGTGACAGAGCACTGGAACAGATCACCCAGAGAGCGTGGAGTCTTGCTCAGTAGAAATATTCTATAACCATCTGGGCACAATCCTGTGCCATGTGCTCTGGGATGACCCTGCTTGAGCGGGGAGAGGGGACCAGATAATCCACTGTGGTCCCTTCCAAACTGAACCATTCTGGGATTCTGGGAAAATGCACAATTTCTGTCTAATAATTAGAGAAGGGCAGCTTTTCCAAGCTTTCAAAATATTTATTATCTCTTTAGTTAGAAATAGCCCAGATGACATTTGACATTACTCCTAAGTTACCATGTCAAAAATATTAATTAATTAGCATTTAATCTGTGGGCTTGTCATCCTGGAGGAAGTGATATATATGCTTAATTTCAAGCATATGAACAGCAAATTTATAAGCTCCTAGGATACATAAAAGAAGTACCTATATACAGTTTACTTAGTTAAAAGGAGAATTAAGAAATTTTAAGAAAAAATATACATCCTAGTTATAGCAAAAAAATAGTCCTGCATTTTTACCCACTTAAATGCACATCTTATGATGTATGGGTGCGTTTAACTTGGTATTTTTTTAACTTAGAGACTTTGTCCAATCTCATTTCCTGAGGTAACTCATTTCCCTTTCAGGTTCATCTTCATTCATCACAACATGTGTTTTCACAGTAGAAATTCACAAGAAAATCCATATCATTTTATAATATTTAGCAGCTAAGAAAATAATTCTATTTTAAAACAGAACATAATATTTTTGTGGTTAATGCTTCAGCATTTTGCTTACAGCTGAAGATGTAATATTTTAATATTAGCCACAAAAGGAGGCATGGAACATTTAAGCTGAACTTTATTATGGTTAGTGGACCATGTTATTAAATACATAATATTAAAGAGACATATTTTCAAATTCCATTGACTTTTAGGTTGCAAGGAACACAATGAATACGGATTTAATGGCAGACTGTAGGTTTGACCTAGAGTAAAACTCATTACCTGGAGTAGCTAAATACAAAGCTTTAGCATAAATACTGTATACACAACTCAAAATAGTGGAAAAAAAAAAAATAATGGCATAGTGGAACTTCTTTTTCTGAGTAGGCAATACCCAGTCCTCTGCCCACCACTCACCACCCTTCACCAGCTGCAGAAAACCTGCTTTGGACTACACTCTTATACCTGGTATGTTTTCTGCTCTGTTAGGCAGTTGGCTGAAGACAGTGATTTGAGGTAGAACACCTTCCCTTGCTTTTTGACAGCTGGATGCATGACTGCTTGGAAATTAACGTGAATAATCTCATCTCTGGGAAGCGTGGGAGCTTCAAATAACTAATTTTATGTCAAATACATCGTCGGAATTTTTAGCTTTCTCTGCAGAAAACTCAAATATTCTTTCTAGGCATGGTAAAAGACAAAGAAGCTGGAGTTTGCCTTAGCTTATACTGTTTAAAACTTACAGGTTTATATGAACCTTCTAAGGAACTTCATATAGAGGACAATTTGCATTATATGTCTCTGTACTTACATATTCCTTCTATGCATAAATTTTCTTCACCTTCCCCAAAAGTTGGGTGTAAAAGGTTATCTAGATGAATGTGTCTCCTTCAAATTATTTGGTGATTACAGAAAAAGTCAATCCCTATTCTGACCATCTGAGAAGAACATGAATTTATTCTCATATGAATGAGAATGAAATGTTTGGATATCCTAAATTTGTATCTTGTTAACTTCAGTTTGATTTGAAAATGGGCCAGAATCACATTGTGAATTTCACTACAGTACGACGACATCTTGTACTTCAGAGCCTTTTCTTTGAAAATTTGTCACAACTAGTATTTGGTCTAGATTAGGTTTGCTGACAGATAAAGTTGTCTTTCAAAATTAGTCAGCCAAATGAAATGTTAACCATTCCTTTTTATTTCTATGGAACTCCTCCATGTGGATCTTCAGGATGCACTTAATTGAGAAATAACCTATTTATTTATTTAAATATTACATTTCACACATTATCCTCATGGAGTAAACAAAGATCAGTTCAGGAAATCACATGAATTAGCATAAGAAATTATTTCTAGAAATAAATGCATAATCACGATCAGAATAGCTTTACTGGGGTTATAGAAAAATTAACTATCAGCCACAGTTCCTATAATTAAAAAAAGTTTCTCTGTTGATTCAAAGTGACAGATTTCCATTTTTAAACACGACATTTTCCCATTATTAAAAACAATTTTTGTCTCCATCAACTTTATTTTCTTAACTTTTTTTAATATAGCACAGGAAAAATGCTTGAAGAATCTGATTGCTACTTTTTCAACATTTGCCTAAAATAGAATAATTGTGAAACAGGAGCAAAATAGAGCAAGAACAGATGATGAGAATATCCAGTCTGCATTTCCCAGACTGCAGAACAAACTCAGATACTACACTATAGACTTTGACACTAAGAAATTTTCCTGGGGACAGAATATGATAAAATTACCCAAATACAAAGAAAATTATGATATTAAGTACACTCTACAATGTCTTCTTGTTATGACCATGATAAAGGTCCTTTGTTTAAAGAAATATTACCTTACGGTCTAATCTTAAAAATCCTGGTTAGATAACTACTTCACAATGAAATCTGAAGGCCTAAAGCCTCATGATCTTCAAGTCTTTTAACGTGGTCCCTTCCAAACATATAGAATTAGAAATATGTATGTATTCTAATACAGGAGATTATGCCATTGCACAAACCATGACATATAACTATATCAGAGCCCTTGCTATTGCAGTCTATTCTGTGGTAAACACCAGTTTTTCCTGGAACTCTGAATGTCTGTATTGCTTGATCCCACAATGCAGAGAAATGTAAACCACATAGGTGAAATTTTCACACTACTGTAGCTTTGGGAAAAAGTCATATTGACTTCAAAGAGTCCAAGACTAAAACTGAAGGATGGGAGAACATGAGGGTAAAGGATCATATGCTACCATTATTAAACCCTTCACCCTCGTATCTTTAGATATTCCTCTAAATAGAGCGCTTTTGAACTCTGAATTTATCATTTATTTCTTGTCTTCTCTCAATTTCAGCACAATGAGAAATAGCTGATGTTATCCTATTAAGCACATGATTAACTTCTAAAAGGAGAGATTCATAACAAACCAACCTTATTGAGTTGAAGGGCACAGTAATTGAAAAACATCTAATAGTGCCTCTTTTCTTGAAGAAAGCAAACAAAAATTCAGCAGCAGAGTAATGAATTTTTGAGTGACCATGAGCTGCTAAATGAACACAGGTGGCTGTTTCCACAAGAAAGCTATTTGTAATAGACTTCAAATTAGCAAGAGGGAGTTATAAGCTTCAAATACTTTTGAAATCTCACAAGTGTGAAAGACTTCATACATCATAACTGCAATAAAGAAAGGTGATTAATAACTGTCCTTTACCAAAATCAGTTACCAGATGCATTGACTCTCGAGTGTAAAAAATAATACTTTTTAAAAAGGTAAGAAAATAACTCTGGAAAAACTAGGTATTCTTGATGCAAAATGGCTCACAATTCTTTGTGTAAGCCTACCAAGTTGCAAGTGAGTAATTCTTCAAAGACTTTGTATAAGAGCTCTAGCAGGGAGTCATAGACCCAATTATGGAACTTCAGCTTCTCCAGTATAAATTTTTTTTTTATCCCTAGGAAATATCAGATATATGATCTATCTAAGCAACAGAGCTACATAGCTACCATGGTCAAGGAAAGCCTTCATGAGTATAGAAGACTGATTTCTGTTTTACATGATCTTTCATTGTTTTTAATGTTCACAGATCATAGACTTAAAATCATAGAGTCATGGAATGGCCTGGGTTGGAAAGAACCTTAAAGATCATCTCGTTCCACCCCCTGGCAATGGGCAGGGACACCTTCCACTAGGCCAGGTTGCTCAAAGCCCCATTCAACCTTGCCTTAGACACATCCAGGGATGGGGCAGCCACAACTTTTCTGGGAAAAGTCTACCACTGCAAAGTAAGGAATTTTTTCCCGAACTCAGATCTAATAATTTATATTCTGTGAGGAAAAGCCTAGATAAAAAACAATTGCCAAAGTTAAGAAGCAGACAGGTACTTTTATCACTTCAGAATAGGATTTAAGATCTTTTATAACCTAGATTATTTGTCTAGCCAGCTCAAGACATTTAGTCAGAAAGATGTGGTTTGAATATATAAGTGTTTATTTTGTCAAAGTGGTTTTGCCCTTGGTATCACTTTGTTTTGTTCAGAGTAATAGCAGTATTCAATTAATTCTTTACTGGGATGATTATATTACTGGTCATCATGTTATTGACTTGTTCACAGTAGTTGAGCGATTTGTATTAGAACTTGCCTACCGTGCATTTAGGTGGATTATCATGAAGGAGGTATAAATCACTCTTTATCCAGAATGAGAGTGTTCATTCATTGAGTCATCACAAAACTACTGCATTTACATTTACTCCTTATCTTAATCCAAGTTCAACCTTAGGTGTTGACAAACAATTCAAAACATTCTGGATGTGAGTTGTCATTATCTAAATATGTGCTTTTTGTGTGTTTATTGAAGCCAAATAGCTCTGTATGCTGTAACACATGCATGAGAAAAAAAAATCAGTTTCCATAAGGTCTGTGCATTCCATTAAGAACATAAAAAATACACCAGAATGAAAATACAAACAGGAAAAATGCAGAAATCCATTTTTCCCACAAGCAAACCAGGGCATTCAGAGCACAGAAATTAATCAAAATCACCTTTATAACTTCACATTTCCAGTTGTATCAACATAAAAAATTCAGCTTCTGATTACCAGAGATATATCTTTACATGTTTCAATAGCAGCTGAGACCCAGCTAAAGATTGCTTGATTAGGAAAGTGAGGAGATAGATGGTATGAGAGAAGGTGAGAACACGAGAGCATTGAGGTGAGTATCAATTTCTTCCAGACAGTAATCTCAGAGTAGGAAAAACATATTTAGAAGGAAAAAATGAGAACAAGACTATTGATGTTTTTTCTGTTGATTAGAACATTTGACCTAAGTCATAGAACAGATTTTTTTTAAATTGTATTGATCATACAGTGAAAATTTTGAAGACTTCAATCTCAAGTTTGTGAGTGAGTTAGTTAATTACATAGTCCACCTTGGACTGGGGTCAGGGTGAGGGCAACAAAAGCATTAACATTTTCTTCTCTCCAAACTGATTGATGGGGAAAAAAAGTGAGAATAAAATACATAGCAACTGCTTTGGCTTTGTCCCTACTGTTATTGGCTTTACTGTTATTTCTTTATAAAAAAAGAAAAGATTACTCACTAAAAGTATTTTGGTGTTTAACCCATATCTTATTTCTCACAATTTTATTTGAGTATTTTTTAATGGAAAGAAATTTTAGCATTGCAGGCCAAAACTATGCCCATCAAGATTTTGACTGATTTTTATATAACTTTATGCAATTCACAAGCCTGATGTAACTAATCCAAAAAAGTAATTAATTGAATTTACAGGAGAACAACAATAATGTAAGAAAATTGGCCCTGGTCTCAACTGATAGCTGAGGAACAAATTTCTCATATTGGAATTCATCCTTTATTCATGAGAATTCCTAGTTACGGAAAATGTAATGAGAAAAACAACATGGGTTATTCCTATATGGCACGAAATCACAGAGATAGGACCTCAAAAATTATATTCAGTGCTACAATCTTTGATCCCCTTACAAGGAAAAGAAAAAAGCAGATATGAGGAAGACACTACTAACTTATATAGTAAGTATATGCTTGTGTCGGATTTTTGTTGATGTCAATTATCTGCTTATCTGCTGTTATTAAATACTAACTGCTTATGGATGGGGTGTCACAGATGTAAAATGACAGGGCATGGACAAAATCTTGGAACTAAAATAAAACACGTAGAAGACAGACAAGATGGGTGAGATACTGGCAGTAACTACATACTGCCAGGGTTACGTACAAAGTAGTCTTGGGAAAGCTCTAGAGAAATAACAGCACCATCAGCTGGCATTATCAGGACTGTTCATCTTACTTTTCTCTAAACAAGGAAATGTGACCTGTACTGCAAATCACTGAATTATCAATTTAATTTGATAGGTACTTTTTTGCTCTTTTCTGATCCTCAAAGTCTTGCAGACACACACATAGCCCTAATTTAACTGTAAATCATTGTTCCTGTCAGATGATTAACACCTGATCTAAAAGTCACCCTTTCCAATATTTCATCCATTCACAAAAACTTCTAAAATGTTTCTGTGTGAAAACCCAAGCTTGACATCTTTCATTTCCCTCCTTGGTACTTCTCTGTTTCATCCTGGCTGATTTTGAAACAGGCAACAGTCCCATACACTAGCCAGGATCCACCTATCCCAGTGGGAGCAAGCCATCAGCTAGACTGGTGTAGATAACAGAGGAACTTCACCTATCTTTGTAATTAAAACTAATTCTCCTACAGATTTTCCTTGTCAACAGGGTCCTGCAAATTCTCACTTCACGTGGTCAGGTACAGCAAGATGTTCTGATCAGTCTTTCTTCCTTAAGAGTTTCTGTTGGGTGTTGGTGCCTGTGGGAAAGCACATGAAAGGGAAAATGTTGCCCAGCAGTGAAAAGTCACAGAAGTCAAAAGCAACAATGTCAGCACTGACAGCTGTAGGCGCAAAAGTCTGTTATATAGTGCTTAATTACAACCCCTACCACTGTTACATCTTTATTAGGTCTCCTTCCATCTTTGGCATAACTAAAAGCATGATCTTAATCATATTTGGTGAAAGCAAAATTTAGACTAATAATTTTTCTCAAAGACAGAAAACCCTCAGAAATTTATTTTATATCTGGTTTTTGTTTTTGTTGGAGAGGTATTCAGCAAATTCAATTAAAGAAAAAAGTGCAGTTAATAAAGTGAACACTAACAGTTATCGGATGATAGATTTAAAAAAAAAAAAAAAAAAAAAAGGTCTTTATTTTTCATGGAGTTATCTAAATTCTCCAGAGTAACACATTGTCTGTTTCACGATATTTTTCACATAGCTCTGGGAGTAACTTGAACATAGCCTTCACTAACACACAGCTTTGCATTATTATAATTCCATTTGTATACAATTAGACAAAAAGTAACCCTGTATGTTGTTGGCTGGAAGACATAGAGGAGGGGCAAAGAATATTTTTTTCTTGAAAACTTCAAATGTTATTTGATTCTTTATAGCTGTCACTCTGGAATTTGTCCCTGTTTTACATAGAATAATAATCTGATTTACTCAAGGATGAGTTAGCCATTAAGAGAACCTACACAAATGCTTTCTATTCATAAGTAGAAACAAATTTAGATTAAGAATGTAACTGACCCTGTTGTCTTCAGTGACAAGTATACAGAGAAGTCAAGAGTTTATCTGTGAGTTTTCCTGAATCAGGTATAGTGTCAGAAGGAGAGAAAGCATAAAAGCCATAAATAATAAGAAAATGCTAATAGACTAAAAATGGATTTTTTTTAAATGTGTGGAAATATATTTTTCCATTACACAGGAAAATACAGATTTTTATTTTTTCAGTAGAATATCTCACAGTGACAGAGTATACTAAACAAGTGTATCATTGAGTTGTACACTTGACTCCATTATCTAAATGTACATATGGAAATAAACTCTGCTACCAAAAACTGCTGTAATGTGAAAGAGCAGCAGAAAGGGCAGAAGCTCAGGATAGCAACATTAGCAGGAACACTCTCAATAGGAAATGGTCAGAAAGATGGGACTGGGAATGCAGAAATAATAAAAGACCATATGTTAATTATTTGCAAATCTTTTTGCCTTGCAAAAAGTATATAAATATGTAAAAGAATGTTTGTTAGATTTCCTCATTGTAAATCATATGTCGTCTCTGAATCCATGCTAAATGCATACAGAGTCCTGCAGTAAAATACCTGTCATTTGGCACACTAAAAATAAATGCTGAGATTGCACTATTCAAGTGGGAGGGACAATCTCCTCGGCTGCATAAATTTAATCATATATCCATTCATAAGATTCTGAAAATAAAATAAAATAAAATAAAATAAAATAAAATAAAATAAAATAAAATAAAATAAAATAAAATAAAATAAAATAAAATAAAATAAAATAAAATAAAATAAAATAATAAAATGCACAATCTTTGTCCTTCCAGGTACGGACCCCAAAGTTTTACTATTTTGTGTATATGCAAAATACATCAATGGAAAAGCAAGGTACAGTATTTTATTTTCTGCTGGGACTCTCTATTGCTGCACTAATCTTTATATAGTATTTTATACTACTATTAGACTATTTTTTTATTTGAACACACTGTGCTGTTGCTTTTAGTTAGTAATATTTTTCCCCAAAGCCACCTGAGTAGTATAAATACCATAATAATCAAGTGCAGTTATTGGGATATGTTTTGTAGCAGGCAGAAATCACACATATAAATGCAGATGTATATCATTATAAAGATATCCTACACTACTTATTATGGGCTCGTTTGTACTGAACAGTAAAGCAGGGGATCACTATTTTTCGTAAAACCCATTTGTCCATTGTATAAATTGTATACTAAACAAGAAGCCCTGCTGAACTAGAAACTATGTTGAAAGTACAAAGTATTTCTACAAGGATTGGGCATAATCTCAGTTTTAAAGTGTAGACAGGGTTGCATAAACAACTGCTCAGATCCTTCAAGCCTCTCCTCACTGACAAAATGCTTTGGTCTCTCAATTTTTTTTCAAATTTCTTTCTAGATAGAATATAAACTAACCCACCAGCAGAGAAGTTTTCTACACTATATTATTTTTTGCACTTCCTTGATCCTTTACCTACTCCCAGTTCCAAAATATCACAATTCGCTGTTGTTTATTTGAACTCACCCATCTGTTGTCTTTTTAAATAATATTTTGCCTGCAAGTTCAGTCACCACGTGGCAAGAACCAAGTTGCAGAATTTATTACCTCCACCCTACAGCAACACTCCTATTGATACCTTTTGAATTTCATTTACCCTTTTCTTTAAATATCCACATTTTGCTCTTACTGCCTTGGTGGGTGTTGCAGCTTTCTCACATTCTTGGATTCTTGGAAGTACTGATGTGTGTTTGCAGACAGGAATAGGGTAATAGAGAGACAAGATCACCGTCAGGAATATCCAGAAGGAAAACACACTGTGATTAAACTATAACAACTGTTCCAGAAAACTATTGCTAACTAAAGCATCATTGCTGTGCTCCATGTTTAAAAATCTTTAGAGGGGACATAAACTAATTGCTTGTAATTTTCTGATAGACAGAGGTCACTAAAGCCTGACTGTTTGGACTGCAGACTAAAACATGCATTTTATGAATTCTACAGGAGGAATGAAGAAGGGAGGTCTTTATCCATCGCACAAGAATAGACATGTTGAAAGTAAATTTTATAATTCGCCTCAGGGTGAAAAGTTCATACATTTCATTGTTAAAATATGCATCAGGCCCCAAGCTAATAAATTAATTAAATTCAGGAATATTATTGAGCTAAAAAGTGTAACTGAACAGATGGCATTTTAGAAGCCTCTTTTGGCATTATGAAATTTGGTTCCATTTAGAAGAAATTTGATGATCTAGTGATTGGTCAGCATTTATAAGTAGTTTACTGATGTCCTGACATGACATTCTTAATTTAGTTAAATATTAACCATAGCTCAACTGTGAGGATGTATTTTCTTGATATTTCTTAACTAATTTAGTAAGTTCCAACATATTGTGTAAAATAACACAAATATTCAATAGCACAAGATTTTAAAAACTTGTGAGAATCTGGGGAGATACAGGCAGATGACTCAAGAAACCTAGATTCATCAGGGCTTTTTGTAAGATGATTAATAAATAAAGTATTAAGGTTAGGTTTTAAATAATAGTTGACAATGTAAGAATAATCAGGCGAAATCATCATAGGCAAGAGGAGGGAAAAAGAATTAACATTTTACTTGTTCTTTTCCAACTGGAAATAAGATCAGGCAAGTCTGAACAATTATATAAAGAAAAATTACCCAAAGTTTTAACCTAATTTTTTTTTTTTTTAAGAGGTTTCCTATACTCTTCCTTTTGTGGATTGGTGGTAGCAATTGGATAATGGCTGTTCTGGAACATCTTGTCATTTAACCTGACCATTACTTCTTACGATACCACCTATTCCACGTGTGCCATTTTTAAACAAGCATATCTTATCTTACTCTGCAAGTACCTCACTTATTTCACAGAATCACAGAATAGACTAGGTTGGAAAAGACCTTTGAGATCATCAAGTCCAACCTATGACCTAACACCTCCTCATCAACTAAACCATGGCACTTAGTGCCATGTCCAGTCTTTTTATAAACACCTCCAGGGATGGTGACTCCTCCACTGGAAGAGTGGAAGGCTGCCCAGTGCCTAATCACTCTTTCAGTGAAGATTTTTTTCCTAATATCTAGTCTAAACTTCCCCTGGCACAGCTTAAGACTGTGTCCTCTCGTTCTGTCAGTGCTTGCCTGGGAGAAGAGACCGACCCCCACCCGGCTACAATCACCTTTCAGGGAGTTTTAGAGAGTGATAAGGTCTCCCCTGAGCCTCCTTTTTTCCAGGCTAAACAACCCCAGCTCCCTCAGCCATTCTTCATAGGGCTTGTGTTCCAGACCCTTCACCTTCCTTGTTGCCCTTCTCTGGACATGCTTCAGCATCTCAACATCCTTCCTGAGTTGAGGGGCCCAGAACTGAACACAGTACTGAAGGTGCGGCCTAACCAGTGCTGAGTACAGGGGAAGAATCACTTCCCTGGTCCTGCTGGCCACACTATTCCTGATACAGGCCAGGATGCCTTTGGCCTTCTTAGCCACCTGGGCACACTGCTGGCTTATGTTCAGTCAGCTCATGAATAAAAATGGTACTTGATCTTGAAACATCAGAAACCATACACTATTTCCTCTCTCACTTCAACATATATTGCTTTTCCTTTATATATGCCATTACAAATCCCAGTTTTTCATGCTCCATTTCAGGTTTTTACACATGCAAAATACTTATACATAAATTTGCCCAGCTGAAACAGTAAAAACTCTTGTAAAGTATATAGCTAATGAACAACTCTTGACCCTCTCATAAACATGAAGTTCTGAGAAATTTGCAAAAGAGGAATGAGAAAAAATATTAGGGAGGAAAAATAAAAATTTTCACTTACTTAAAAAAGTAATTTCCATTCATAGATTCTTATGAAATATGTAGGTTTCCTAACATTATTCAATGGAGCAAAATATCAAAATTGAGTTGCTTGTTCATTTTTCTCTCATTACTACAGACTTTGATAATGACCTTATAAATTTCTGAAAAATTTATGGCACCACATTTCTAAGTACCTCTGAAGAGAGTAAAGGGATCTTAATTGAATGACCTTTCATGCACAACACATTTCTCCACATACATAAGAAAAGCTTTGTATTTATAATGGCACTGTTAAACATGGTTTTAGTGATATATGGAACTTGCAATTAGACCAGTGTGAGGCCATCATATCTGAGAAGGATAAATTTTAATGCTCATTTTGTACAGCTGAGAGAAGCTCCAGTTTCATTTTGAGTTTTAAAATCTTAAAATGTCAAGTGAAATAAGCCAAGACACGAGCACTGAGAATTCTGTAGTTGGAAATTTCCCTAGATCTTGAAAAGGATGGAATTTGCCATTATTTTCGATATAAGAACTTGTATTGGTACTGCAAGAAGGTTGGAAAAGCCCTCAGAGATCTTTGAGTCCAACCATTAACCCAGCACCACCAAATTCACCACAAAACCATAATCCCAAGTGCCACACCCAAATAGCTTTCACATATTTCCAGGGATGGGGACTCTACTGTTTCCCTGGACGGGCTATTCCAATGCTTGACCACCATTTCGGTGAAAAAAGTATTTCCTAATTTCCAATCTAAACATCTCCTGGCACAATTTGATGCAATTTCCTCTAGCCCCGTTGCTTGTTACCTGGAAAAAGAGCCAGAGCCCCACCTGGCTACACCCTCCTGTCAGGGAGTTGAAGAGAACAATAAGTTCTCCCTGAGCCTCCTTTTCTCCAGGCTGAGCCCCCAGAGCTCCTTCAGCTGCTCCTCATAAAACGTGTGTTCTAGAGGACAGCAATAATATTTTTTACACAAAGGATCAAATGACAGTATATTCTCCCCTTCTGGTATTTCTGATAAATATGGGGCAAAAAAAGACTTCACCTTGTAAATACAGAGATATTATGAGATGTTTTCTTCTTTTGCACACTACTGTTTGGGTTTATATGTGCAAATAACTGTATAAAACAGATTTCTTGGACTGGGCTGTAAGATGCTGGTAAGCATCTGTACTGAAGAGACGATATAAGAACATAAAAGGTCTCTGCTATAATCTAAAAGTTTTAATTATGCTTTTAAAACATCTGAGATTAAAAAGTTTAGGTGGGGAAGGACCTTCATCACTTTTGAAAGATGATTTAAGTAATTCCAACAGTAGTTTAATGCTGGGATAGGGGTACGTATCCTAAGAAATACTTACGCAAATTTAGTCCTGATCCTTGCTCCAGAGGAAAATGAGAAAATCTCACACTGCTGCCTCCAAAATATGATCACAATTGTCAATAGGAAATTAAATAGCAGGAAATCAGCAGCAGTTCTGAAAGGATTTAGGGAGTCAGTTTATTTGGCTTTATAACATAGATTTTCATTTTGACTAAAAATACAAAGAAATAACAAAAGCTTAATTCTGCTCAAGGGAACATCTTTCGGTATAACAACATTTCTCACATGCTTAGACATATCATAGTCATCATATTCATATCTATAAGGTAATTAGTTTGAGTTTGCAACTGAAACATGAACAGAGCAGGAAAGTTTTTCTTTTTAGAGGCTTGAAGAAATAAACTCACTTTTCTGTTTCTCATATGCAAATCAGGGGTAATTGCACTGGATCAGCACAGTAAAATCCTCACATTCAAAAACCAGTGCAAGTAAAAGAAGAAAGCTATTACTGTCAGGCAAAAGTAGACGTTTAAGAACCTGAGTTAAAAAGCAGTGTATTTTTCTAGTCATGGGAACTAACAAAGAAAATAAAATAAAAGGTCACATTCAGAAAGAAAATATGCATCAGAGAATCATAGAATCACAGAATGGTAAGGGGATAGACCTTAAATATAATCTAGGCCCAACCCACTTGACATGGGCAGGAACACCTTCCACTAGACCACGTTGCTCAGGGCCCCATCCAACCTGGCTTTGAACACTTCCAGGGATGCGGCATCCACAACTTCCCTGGTGTTGTCCTCACCACCCTCACAATAAAGAATTTCTTCCTAATATTTAATCTAGATTTCCTCTCTTTCCATTTGTATCCATCAGTCTCTGTCCTGTCACTAGAGTTCCTGATAAAAGTCCCTCTCCAGCTTCCCTGTAAGGCCCCTTCAGATAAGAGAATATTGCTATGAGTTTTCCACACAACCTTCTCTTTTCCAGGCTGAACAGACCCAATTCTCTCAGTCTGTCTCCCTAGGGTAGGTGCTTCAGTGCTCTTATCAACTTCATGGCCTCCTCTGGCCTGGCTCCAGCAGGTCCCTGTCCTTGCTGTGCTGGGAGCCCAGAGCTGGATGCAGCACTGCAGGTGGGGTCTCAGCAGAGCGGGGCAGAGGGGCAGAATCCCCTCCCTGCCCTGCTGCCCACGGGGCTTTGGATGCAGCCCAGCATTTGTTTGGCTTTCTGGGCTATGAGCGCTCACTGCTGGCTCATGTTGGGTTTTCATCAACCAACACCCCCAAGTCCTTCTCCTCAGTGCTGCTCCCAATCACTCGTCCACCCAATCTTTTGGTGTGTCTGGGATTGCCCCATCCCAGGCGGAGGATTTTGCACTTGACTCTGTTGAACTTCATGAGGCTGCCACCTCTCCAGCCTGTCCCAGTCCCTCTGGATCCACCTCTTCCCTCCAGCATGTGACTGCACCACAGAGCTCGGTGTCATCAGTGACCCCACCGTCCACGGCACCAACAAAGCTGTTGAACAGAATCAGCCTCAGTACTGACCCTGAGGGACCCCACTCATCCCTGGCCTCTACACGGACAATGAGCCATTGGCCACAACTCTTTGTGTGAGGTCATCCAGCCAGTTCCTTATCCACTGAGTGGTCCATCCATATAATCCGTGTCTCTCCAAGTTAAATCCTGGTTATTGATTTGAAATGCTTTTTAGTTTAAAATGCTTTTTGTTTTAGACAACAAAAAAGAAAGCAAAAAAATCCCCAAAAATATCCAACTATGAAAGTGTGGCATAGTGCCCCTGTCAGGCAAGAAAAGGAAGGACCATGAACTTGTATGCCAAGGCATTATGCAGCAACTTTTATCTGCTACATTCCATAACAAGTACACATTCCAAGACTTTCAGAAATAGATTTCAAGACTGACTCAGGTGCAAAACAGCTCTTGCAAACATCTCTGCCAAAGCACCTCACTCCTCTAAAGTACTCATGAGGAAGAAAGAAAGGTTTACAAAGCATTTGCAGTGTCCTAGAGAACAAGACAGACTCGTATAGAAAATAAAGGTCTATAGAAGACCTTGAAAAGCATATGTTAAAAAAGAAAAAAAAAAAGATTAAAAGCTTCCAGTGTAGGAGAAAGAATGTGTGCAAGTGACAAGTATGATACAGAAGGGAAAGAAAGAAAATCATTTTGCCATTCTAAATAGCTGCCTTTCCACTTTATTTTAATCCTTATCTGCAGATAGTGCAGTAAAAAGGTCATGACCCAATAAAATTATTCGTTCCTTCTATTACCTCACCAGGTAATACCTCAAATACATTGAAAGAAAGCCACTTTAACACTTCAATGGTTCCCTCCAGTCAACACCTAGCTATAAATTTAGTTAACTGCAGAATAAGCTGAAAGTTACCTTTCTGTAGGAAAGAATCTGTTCTTCCCAAAGCTTCTTCATTGCCATTGAAGTATTGGTGTTCAGGGAAAAAAAACCTAGGTTGTTTTTAATAGCATCTTTGACAACACGTTTGGATGATACATAGATCTAAATACATTTTTCAAATTTAATGTTCTTTTCTCCACATTTCTGTCTGCAGGAGGCACAATAACAGCTAAGAAATAACAAAACTAAAAGTGTTAGCTCAAACAGAATTTGCAGAGATAGTGTGGCAATCACCAAAGATAAACATTTTGTTGCAGGTTTATTTGTAATGCTAAATTTTATTTCAGAACAAATTAAACTTTTTTATCTACCAAACTGAGAATTTGTCTTTTTGTTTTATAATCTAATCTCTCTAAAAAAGAAAATAAACAAACACCTAAAAAACCAAAACCAAACAGTACCACCCACCTTATATGAAGTATAGGCTAATTTCAAATGATAACATCACTTTTGAAACAAAATGTTTTGACTTTCCAGAAATCATAATTTGGAAAATGGCACATGCAATATAGTAAATTCTCCCCAGTGATCAGAATAACTTTTTAAATACAACCCAGAATTGTAAACAATCTTTAATTTTTTTTCTTTTTTTTTCTTTTTTTTTCTTTTTTTTTTTTCCCCTCTGGCCTGTGGGGAATCAGTTGTTCTTTTTCCCTTGCTCCACTCCCCCAAACAACCAAATAACACTCTGGGTTATGAGGAAAGGATTGGCCATTGTCAGTTCTTTAACACAGTCAGTAAAACTCTGAAATCCTTATGGCAAATCTTATTGATCTGAGATTCATCTCTGCAGAGGAAACGTCATAGTGTTCTAGAAATTACTCAATAATATGTGTGCTTCATAAGCACATTGCTAAGTTTTCTACTTATTGTGCGAAAACCACCCTACTACTTCTTCATTTTGAGTTCATTACAACCATATGTAAACTTCTATATGCGGCTAATCATATTTGGAGATGGAATTTTTTCCTTTCTAAAAATCTATTTCATCATTTATGCAAAATCTCTTCTATTAACTTTGTTATTTGGATTACCACCATGTATGGACACACACCCACACAAAAAAATGTAACTGAGGCAAAAAATTGGTTTACCCTCTGAGAGGTCACAGCTTGACAGTCTTTCAAGCCTTTTTTTTTTCTTCTTCTTCCTTTTGCAATATACAAAGGGGGTATTTTTCAGAATCATTTAAGGACCTTTATTTTAGTTGTGGTTGTATTTTAAGGTAAATAAAATAATTTTCCAGTCACTTTTCAATATTAAATAAAAAGCAAAATCAAGGCAATGTTGCCTCCATGGTAGCCTACAGTATTAGGCTTGAAATCCTCATGAAACCTAATTTTCAAAAAGGAAAGTATTCCCTCTGAAAATCTTTTCATTTTAGGATTCACTGAGATTAGATGGTCACAATCACTGGTCAGTACAGACTTCCTGAAACAGGGGACATAATTATTTTTAATGAATTTTAATGAATTAATCATTTGAACTCATGTGTCAAGGCCTGAGATTTCTTTTTTTGCTTACAATTACTGATCTTCACGATGCCCTTATAACCAAAAATTTGTCCTACCATCAATAGTAAGACCTCACATAAGCTGCTGAAGGAAATTGTGGAAATGTTATGAATTATTCATAGTGACCACCCATTTTGTTTGGTCCTATTTGGGTTGCCTTAGACCATTACACACATGCAGCTCAGTGATCTCAGGCTACCATGTAAAATAGACATGAAAATTGAGATTAAAGAATGATTTCATAAAAGGGATGAAACCAACCCCCTCCTTGAGCAACAAACCTGTCATAAAAGCAGCATGGCTAATGGATTTGTAATGTAGGTGGAAGGTTTTAGTCAAACTGAGACAAAGGTGTGATTGACAAGAACAATTGTACCTTTTAGTGATATTCTCAGAGCTGAAGAGATATAATGGAAACAGTTATTTTGCTAGTCCTGCCTCCTATCGTCTGCCTCTTTTCATCATTCTGCAGCAAAGGCTATATTTATCTAGATGGATAATTTATATTTACTACTATTTCAGTATTTTGCACATGTTTTGACAGCTACGGAATGTTCCAGAAACACATTTTGCTGTGAGAATGCTGGAGCTAGGGGATGCGGTATAAAAGTAGCCACTTAATTTTTCCACTGCCATTCAAGTCCAGCAAGGGTAGAACTGGACAATGTCAGTGATGGTCACTGCTGTGGGTTAGATTTCTCAAATTAACTTCTTCCCATTTGTTGTATGTTGGAGAAGTGGAAAGGTGGTGGCTTTCAAAGTCGCTGAGAAACAAAAGGGTTAGCCAAGAACTGTCACATACCACTGTAAGCTTGGCCAGGGGAATGAGAGTTTGAGAGTGTTGCCTAGGGAATGGGCTCTCCTGCTGGCGGTTTTCAGGAGATGGCATAATACCACAAGAGGCATTGCGGCTGAGTTCGGGACTTTTGCCTGGGGGGTGGGGGGCTGGTTTTGGGCCCCTTTTCTTGGCTCGGTGGCCAAGGAGAATGGTCGTGTGTGTTACAGAGGACATTTGTCTGTTTCCAGGGATAGCATTACAATTTAGCTTGCCGCCACCGGGAGTGGTACCAAATCAGCTGCTGCCTGTGAGTTCTGCAAAAGGAGCCATCTCCCATCCTCCCCCTTGACCAAGCTCCCACGCTACCTCAGGGGGTTGCTGAGCTTGCACCAGAGCGCCCCTGAGGCCACGGGGGAACCATCCAGCCCCTTGGCCTCGCGGGGAGCCAACAGCATCCCCTGCCAGTTGTGGTCGTAACTACACCAAAGGGAAAAAGTTACTTAACAGGTGGGAGAACTTGGGTTATTGTTTTTGTTGTTGTTGTTTGTTGTATATATTTGTCAGTAAAGAACTTCTCATCTTTTTCTTTTCTTGTATTTTTGCCTGGAAGCCCCGTAATTTCAAAATTGTAATAATTTGGAGGGAGGGGGTCACCTTTCTATTCCAGGAAGGTTCCTGCCTTCCTTGGCAAACATCTGTCTTTTAAACTAGTAAGGACAGTGACATAAGCTTAGTTCTCAGAAATAACACATACGTATTGCAAAGATATCTTTCTGAACAAGGGTTTACACAGATGTTTGCTCTTGTGAAGAAATATCTCCAGTGGGGTAGCACAGTGTGACATGATAATTTGGCTCCTTCCTATAATATAAAAGCTGGATCAGACCAAGAAGGTTATGGAAGATGTGTGAGGCCATTATTTACCAAGTGGGAGTCAAATATCTATCATGACAACAGAAAATAAAAAATAATTTATTTTAATTAAACTCAGTATTAAATAACAGCAAAGGTTACAACAGTGGATGAACCACAAAGATTCAACTTCTAGTGTGTATAGATGCAGGTACTAAAAAAGTTTTCCTCAGAAAGAGGTATTTCTAGTTGCTTTAAAGAAATTACTATTACATTTAGGATGCAAGTCAGAAGTCAGTTTCTTTTAAATGTTCTACTCTAGTCGAGTATTTGACAAGGCTGGTGAATCCAAAAAAGCATTTCTGTTTCTTTCTAATTTAGTGTAAGAGTCTTGCTGAGGAGACCAGGGACAGGCAGCTCACCACAATGGCTGCCTGGCCAAAACTTATCCTCAGAAGTTTTGTGGGCCAGGACTCCTCCCTTCTCACTGTATTTCCATCACCCTGAATGCAAATACTATCTCCAGAGATTTGGAAAGTGGTGGTTCCTA
Organism: Pachycephala philippinensis; assembly: GCA_013397055.1. Lineage (NCBI taxonomy): Eukaryota > Metazoa > Chordata > Aves > Passeriformes > Pachycephala > Pachycephala philippinensis. The sequence continues at coordinate 129,151 of VWZT01013828.1, read as the reverse complement.
AACCTGTTTTCTTCGGATGTACCATGAAGAAATAGCACATGTATGGAAGGTTCTTAAACATTGAGGATATAATTGGTATACCATTTTAATGTATAGAATAAGCTATAATAAACCTCAGATTCTTGATCTACTGAGTCTAGTATAGTCTGTGGAATACTGAAGATTTTCCACCTTAATTAGAGATTATTCATATGAAATGCGTCCAGAGAAGTTGCTTAGCAAAATAAATATATGGCTCTTCATGTAACTTCAGTTGATTTTTAAAGTGTACTGCTTCCATATTTCTGAATAAACCAGAGCTTCAAGGAGACTTTTGAAAAATATTTCTACTAGAAGCCCAATTATTATGTCAGCCTTCAAAAAATGAAAAAAAAAGTATATATCATAGCTTAACAAGAATCAAATCAACTTTATACTTAACATCAGCACAAACTCATTGTTAATTTTGTTTACAGGGAGGAAGCTGGATGAACTTTACTGATTTTAAAGCAATCTTAACCAAGTGCTGTGAGAGCTTTCACGTTTGTTTCAAAATAGCTGAAAGCCCATTGAAAGCAATGAGAAAACTGCCTAAAGTTCAACTGGTTAAATGCTTTCCTGAACAATGTTGAAGCTGTCCAGACTTCACCCTTAGACTTTGTAGGATCTAAAATCATGCAAGCATTTCATCAACCTGGGATGCGCTCAGGATCTCTGATGAAAACACTTTTACCTTACTGTGAAGATGCAACATTGTAATCAGTTCATGTTACTTTAGAATATACTCATACTTGTTCTTTGTGTCTCAGTTGGAAAAAAAAAAAAGTTGATTTTACCTAGGATTTTGTTATTAGTACAACTTAGTATCAGTCATGCCTGTGGTCTATTTAACTCATATATTTTAAGCTTTTCCCAAGTACCCTGCACGTGTTCAAAAGACGTAAGTGAATCTCTAAATGCGAGTGTATGAAATTCTAATTTTGCATTGGAAGACAACGAAATCGCATTCATGAGATGAAATACTCCTTTCTTACAGGCATTTCCTAGAGGAAGTTTCATCAGACAAGGTTCAGTTTTCACAAGCTGACCAACATTTTGCAGCTAAGCTGTGGTGGGTTTGTTACGTGTCAGAGTTCAAGACAACATAAAATGTAACTCCTTTATCCTTATCCTGTCTTTGCCATGTCCCCACAGCTGTACTTGGTCGTTCTTTTAAAGTTTCCAGGTCACAAGGATTCCAACTCTTTCGATTTCTCTCTGTATATGTTATATGAAAGACAGGTAAACAAGGACCTGTTCTTGTTGTTTCTCCCAAGGCAGACTCCTGGAAGCAGCACTCCATGCCTTTCACTTCCTCACTCACATGTGCTCATGCTGCCAAGATGGTTTTGTGCATCACCATTGTGATCATTGTGGGCTGGAATGGGTAGGAACAGAATTCCAGCATCAGTACCCTAGAGACATTTCATCACGTTAACAATGCACTAAGTGTGCGTTATCAACAAAATAATAAAAACCATTCATATGCTTATTCATCGGTAATTCAATAATACAATGCATTGAAACCTGCTAGTTAAATAGCAAGCTGTTAATTATGAAGTGACAGCAGCTGAGCTACTGCAAGTGTAATGTTAAGATGGTTTCCTATACTAGAAATTAGTCAATCCATGTAGAATGAACAATTTCATTATCTAAAACTTTTTTTTTTTTTTTTTTTTTTAGTAGTAAGTGATTTTAAAATATTAAAGTCCCTATAACAATTTCTGCTGATGCCACCTGTGGCAGCTCAGAGAGTATCTGTCACTCCAATAGAGTAAAGGATCCATCTAAACCTTACTAGAAATATCCTAAACCCCAATTTATTTCTGGGAATTTGCCATGTTAAATGCTTAAATTTCATTTTACGTTGTATGTCCAACTTAATTCTGTTATCTTGTGCGCAGTGTGTCACATGCTCCTTAACTGTATGAAGATAATTATTTTATATCCCCTAAGATCACAGGCAAAATGACACACACCAAAATGTGCATGGATTTTAAATAACAAGGCATTTTTTACCTTTTCTCACTAATCTATTCTCCAGTGTTTCAGGAGGATCATTTCTTCCATAAAGAAAATCAAGAAGGATCAGTATTAATACTGGCACTTGGAGAAACTCATAGCAGCCCATAGGATTAAAAAGTCTGGATGGAGAGTGGATTTCTGTAACGTCAACAAGGACAGTCACTACAGAGGGAGTGAGGGGGAGTGGAAGGTTTCATGGGAACATCCGATTTGCTTGAGAGGTTGAGAAGATCCTATCTGAAATCACGAAGTTCTCGAGAGGAACGAAACCATTCAGTCTGTGATACAGCTAAAGCTGTCTTTCCCCTCTCTCTCTCTCTCTCTCCCTCTCTAACCACTATCTATCTTGTTCCAGCTGAAGAATTAAATGATGGTTTTGGAGTTTTATTCTACAAGGTCTGTGCAGTCACTTGCTACAGCTATCAAACATCTCTGGCTAGTGATAGAAGTCATAGTGTCCATGAAGGGAGACTGGACAGTCTAATTTACATGTGTAAGTTAATGAGCTGAGAATTAGTCCTTGATTCTTAAAGCAAAGAGGTCCCATTTCAGTTTAGCAGCAGCCTTCAAATCCTGAATGCTGAAGGTCTGCAGTAAATCCAGTCAGGCCCAGGGAAATGTCAAATGTACCTGGATTACACATTTTGGAAAGCAACACAGCTGTGCATACAGATGTGACTCAGCAACCCATAGCTGTGTAACAGTCTGGTTCTCCAGGTGGTACTGCTGCCTATTTCTTGTACCACTGGCTAATATTAGAGTCATGAGGTGCTAATAATTCTTTTTCTCTTGCTTACAGTACCACAAATTACTTAGTATTTCACATCTATATTCAAATGTATTCAACACATTTGAATACAGATATAACACAAATGTTCTTCTTGACAATAAAATATAGTCATGAAAACTAATAAAGATTTTATTATGTACTGCAGAAGCACATTAGATCAGTCAATTCCTACAATTGCTACAGAAATTAAATAAGATATTTTTGAATTATTAAAATACACTGTAGTAATATATTAGCATGATTTGTGTGTCAATTTTCTTTGATTATTGTACAGGGGCAAAGCCTTTGGAATTGAGAATAACAATTAGTCTTCACCACTATATATTTTCTAAGAAAGTAGAGGATTTTCTTCAAATCAAAGAGAAAATAAAGTGTCATCTGTAACAGTGAGTTGTGTGCTGAGTTTCTATAAATTTATCACAGAAATTATAAACTCACTCACAGGGTGGCAATTAGATTTCATTTTTCCAAATTGCTTAGAGAAATAGAGGCAATATAACAGTAAAATGTAATAGAGAAAAAGTCTTATTAGACTTTACAGGGTCGAGTACAGCACCCAGTATTGGACTGACCCCCTCAAATCCTGAGATAATGCTTTAACTTCAAGGTGACAAGACTAGCTACACTAATGATATCCCTCCTAGACCGACTACATCCTACCTCGCGATGGACCCTTTGCTGGAGCTGGGTCACACAGCTCTTCTCTGAGTCAGAGACACGAATTCACAACAGAGACTATCCAGGAAAATCCCATCAGACTTTCTTACTTTCACTTCTTACCTCACACACTGCGAGTAAAAGTGAATCTCATCACTTCATACAGTATTAAAACAAGCATGTCTTTTTTCCCAGTAGAAAATTTTGGGTTTAGAGCAGAAGAGAGAATCCCCTTTCGGTAAATGTTTTCCATAAGGATCCAGGGCTGGAAAATGCCAAGTTAGCTCTGCATGTGCAGCCAGAGAGTCTGGTACAACCTTTGCACTTCCTGCACATTCCCTGGAGTTGCACATTCGAGTGTACACTGGAGACACATGGTTTGGATGGATGGACCACTCAGTGGATAAGGAATTGGGTCGATCATAGAGTCATAGTTTATGCTGAGTTTGAAGGGACCCATCAGGATCATCATGTCGATGGTCACACTCAAAGAATTGTGGTCAACCACTTGATGTCCCCGTGGAAATCAGTAATGAGTGATGTCCATCAGGTGGTAGTGTTGGGACCAGCACTGTTTAACATCTTGGTTGGAGACAAGGACAGTGGGATCGAGAGCACTCTCAGGATTGCTGATGACACCGAGCTCTGTGGTGCAGTCACATGCTGGAGGGAAGGGATAGATCCAGAGGGACCTGGACAGGTTGGAGAGGTGGGTCTGTATGAAGCTCAGGAAGTTCAACAAGGCGAAGTGGAAGGTTCTGAACGTGGGTGAGGGAAATCCCAATCACAAGTACAGGCTGGACAGAGAATGGATTGGGAACAGCCCTGAGGAGAAGGATTTGGGGATGTTGGTTGATGAGATGCTCAACATGACCTGTCGTGTGCACTCACAGCTGAGAAAGACAACCACGTCCTGGGCTACATCACAAGAAGCATAGGCAGCAGACGAAGGGAAGGGATTCTGCCCTTCTGCTCCAACCTTGTGAGATCCATCTGCAGCGCTGCATCCAGCTCTGGGGTCTCCAGCATGGGGCACTGACCTGTTGAAGCAAGTCCAGAGGAAGCCACAGAGACGATCAGAGTGCTGGAGCACGTCTTCCTAAGAAGACACACTGAGAGAGAAAGAGACGGGTTTGTTAAGCCTGGAGAAGAAAAGAGTTCAGGGAGAACTTACTGTGGCCTTCCAGCATGTAAAGGGGGCCTACAAAAAAGCTGAATGGGGACTTTTTCTCAAGGGAAATTAGCGACAGGAAAAGGGGGAATGGCTTCCATGTGGAAGAGTAGGTTTAGATGAGGCATCAGGAAGAAGTTCTTCCCTGTAAGGGTGGTGAGGCCTGACAGGTTGCCCAGACAGCCTGTGGCTGCCCCATCCCTGGACATGTCCAAGGCCAGGTTGGATGGAGCTCTGAGCATCGTGGTCTAGCAGAAGGTTCCCTGCCTATGGCAAGGGGTTAGAACAAGATGATCTTTAAGGTCCCTTCCAACCCAGACCATTCTATGATACAATGACATAACCCTATACGTGAATAAATGGCTGTAGAGGGCCACAGGGGAGAGTTGTACAGTCACAGAAAACAAATTAAAAAGTCTTAGAGGAAATGTGTTTACTTGAATTGATGCCATGATGATTTTTTGCTTTTTCTTTTATACCCCTCTTGTATACCCTTTTATATAGCTTTTATGTACCCTTAGTGCTTTTAGACTACATATTTGTAATTTCTTAAGTTTGCTAACTCAGCTGAGACCCGATATTCCATTAAGCCAAGACACCAAACATCCTGAAGGCCCCGCAGCTGGGGGTCAGAAAGCCCCATACACCAAGGTCCTCTCCAGAACACATTCTGTAAACTAGGATAGGCCCATCCAGGGGGAGACTCTTCGGAATGGGGGGTTCATTTGAGCCTCTCATCGGGGAGTCTCTGATAGGTATGCTAATTTGCAAAGCCTTAAGTGTATCGTGTGTGGGCATTTTCTGTGTGTTTTCTTGGCGTATTCCACCCAGGCAGAGAGAGCACCTTAAGGATCCTTAAAATAAATACCGAGGTAAACCCCTTCTCCCTTTTAACCGTGTTTGGCTCTGATTTTAAGACCAGGGAAAGGCAACAGAACAACTAGAAAAAAAATCAAAATAATCCTAAAACCCCAACCAATTAAAATGAATATTTTGAAATACAGTGAGTGAAATATTTAATGAAAAAGGCATGTCTGGCATGTAGTGACTGTAGCCAAATTAAAAAAAATAGCTAACAGAACAACCCGCACTTGAAGGGTCATACACCTCCCATTTGATGCAAAAATAATTAGCACTTGGTTGCCCATGATTCTCTCCTGTATGATGACATGTGCTAATAGCCTGTCGTTGCTAAGGAATGTTGCTATGCATGACAAGGCATAGAGGAGGTCAGCCATCTCCTCTCTGACAACTTCTAGCATCAATTATTTTTGTAAACTAAAGATTTCATTTTTTTCTGAGTGTTCTGCATATTTGTTTGAGATAAAAGATTTATCACTATAGAACAATCCAAACATGTAAAGACTGAAGTGTTCTGATGGAATTATCTCTTTTTCATTAAAATATAATTTGTGTTTCTTAGCATTGCTGTGCAGTCATCAGAAGGTAAAAACCATAGCCTGACCTAGTTTTTTACAGTTCTGAATAAATTATATGAGAAATTTGAGTATTCTTGGTATAGAAACATTTTTCTGTTATTTAAATTATTTTACCAGTCACAAATATTTTTATTTAAAGGATGATAGTTAATTTCAAGTGGAAAAAGTAACAGAAGAAAAACCAATTATTGCCTTTTAACAAAACAGAATATCAAGAGCAATGAAACAGTTGTAAAAGGAAAATATATGCAAAATAACATTACATTGAAAGACTAAACAGTTTCCTAAATTTCATCTATTCTTAAGCTATTGCTTATTGGATTCCAAGTTCAAAATGGAAGGTTTTATGTTACATCAGTTCAAATTAGTATCTCAAGGAGCAGGATATATCACTGTGTAACCAAAATGAGATAATACTGTTTTTTAACTATGTAGCATTAATACAGACGCTTGTTTCTCTCGAAGTTTTTTAATGGTGACTGGAAGGTTTTGTGCTGCCAATTCCTATTTCATGAATGGAAGTCAAAAGGATAGAGGCCCCCAAATAATTTTAAAAAGAGGAAAAATCCACATTCTAAAATTCTCCTTGCTTTTTGTTTTGTTGTTGTTGATTGCCATGAGTCATTTGAAGCCTGATATGAAGTGTCACTTCATTATCATTAAAGTGCTTTTTGAGCAGTCCCCTCAACAACTACTTTTCCACAGCATTATAAGCATTCCTGTTCTGTGGAGGGTAGATGAGTTTAATGCACACTGGTCCCCATCAAGTACTATAACTTCTTTTTTCTCTCTTTTAGTTTTTAACAAAACTATTTGAACAACAACCTCCCAATCTTTTTTCAAATCAAAGTCTATCTGTCTATTTTGAACTCTTCTTAGTAATTTCTCTCGTGGTCTAAAGGTGAAATGCTAGTTTGGGTCAACTTGTGCTGAAGACACTGTCCAAGACACCAGGGAAAGTTTTGCCTTGTTGAATGCAGGAAATATTAAAAAAAAAAAAAAAAAAAAGCACATTTTTTTATTTTCAGTGGTTTAACAAAATATGCATGGAAAAATTTTATTTCTATGGGTTGTAATCAGGAAAAATTACTTAAATGGGTCATTAGTTTGCTAAGTGGTTCAGGTGAACAGTTAGGTGTTTACAGCCCGAAAGGCTTAATACACTTAATCCTTTAGGAGAACAAGTGAGAAAATTCCTCTCTCACTGTGACAAGATTTTTTAGGTGGCTTTTCTGAAATATTGTAAATACAATTTCATCTCTATCACCTTTCTAACTCTCCATTCTTCATACAAGGACACAGGCATGATGCGGAGACTTCTGTTAGCACTACTACTGTTATATTCATATTCATAGTAGTGTTAACTTTCCTACCTAAATAACACCACTAATTCATTTTGATCAGGTAGAACATGTCAGGAATCCAAATGGTACCACCCAAGTATCGAAGTATTTGAACTGCACTACAACATGCCCCAGGGAGCATTGGTTATTAGTTTTATCCAAAGGAGAAATTCTAATGATGGTTACGTACGAAGGTGATAATCTACCAGTCTTTAGAAGGTTTCATGGTTTTAGAGTTTTATATATCTTAAATTCATCTTAACTTTGTATAGGATGAATTGCCTGTCTTTAGAAAGATCAACACATATGTACCATTTAGGAATTACCCTGTTCTCAAGGATTAAATGGGACCTTTTTCTTTGGTTTTACTCTGTGAACCTTTCTATTTTTGACAGATAATTATATTTTTTAGTGCTTATAGTAGTGTGCATGTTAATAGCCTAGAGTGCCATGGGATAAAATCATACAGTCATAATCAGTGAAGTTATAGATCTAATCCAAATTATAAGGGACAGGTTCTCTCTCTCTTCCTAAAAAAAATCCTAATATATTAATTGCAAACATTTTACTGGAAACAGGGATGTGTGGGCAAAATATATTTTTCCCTTGGAAAAATAAATATATTTTCTTTAATCTTACATAAATTAATGATGTTCCAGAAGTATTTGCATTCCATTGTTTCCTTTGCATTTAAAATATGGATATTTCAGAGGAAAATCAAGACAGAAGGAAATAATGGCAAGCAAACTACAGCAGAATGAGCTGCCAAGAGCAGAAACATGCACTTAGCTAAGAAGTTTCTAGAGCAATCCCTCTCACTGTACTTCTTCACAGAAAAACAAAACAAGGTAAAGCAAGATTTTAGCCTTTGTGATAAATTACTCAGGAAGGGAACCCATTGTCCACTGAGGAAAGAAAGAAAGTCCTAAGTGAACAGAGAAGTAAAGTGGTGCCCAAAGAATTAACTGATACTCTGTGATCTGTATGTTGTAACTATGGAACTCTAATTGAAAGGGTGAGGCATCACTACTTCATCCAAAGAAGAGCTTTGCTGACAAAGCTGGGACAACAGTCCCACCTATAATAATCATCAGAGAATTTTATGTACAATCTAGTTGAAAGAAAAGTCAGTTTTTACTATCTTTTCAAAACTAGATTAAATAGGAAATATATATTTTTTGCTGAGCACTCTCAAATGAAAAATAAATAACACTTCAAGTCTACAGTAGTCACAAATGAATGTGCTACTTTTCACTTATGTCTAATCTCTATTTTCTTCCAGTTTGGACTCTTCCTCCAAACTACCTCTCACCTAGTTCACTACAGACAGAAAACCAACTACAACACATTGTCCTTCTGAAAGGTGTGAGAAACATGTTCTGAACAATAGTTTCACTTACAAGAAGAAGAAACATTTAAAGAACCCATATTTAATTCTCCAACTACAGTAAAAGAAGACTGTTTCAGTACTTTAATATCTACCTATCTTATTCTTGCCCATTTAATGCAATATTCTGGAATGGCTTTATTTTTGTTATTTGAAAAAAAAAAAAACTGTCCCCTTTCAGTAGCCAGACTCTTCTCTTTTTTTTTTCCTCATGATTCTCATTCTTGCACTGTATTTTTTTTCATGGAAACTGTATCAGTTTTATCTTTCAGTTCCAGAAGTAGTAGATGATGGTTTTCTACTACATTTAAGAGACTGTAGAGTATGACAAAATGCTAATAAAGATGTATGCATTTATATTTTCTTACTATAAAATAAGAATGATGTTATTAATGGAGAAGGAAAAAGGAAAGGTTTGCAGTTGTCAAACTGTATTACTGCTAGTAGGGCTTACACCTCTGTGTAGAGCAGAGGACTGCAGTTAACTCACAGAAACTGACACAGACTGAAGGAAAATTGCAAATGCAGTAGTCACACTTCTGACATTTCTGTGAACAAAGAGAACTGTCTGTGCTTAACAGAGGCCAAAAAATGTGGCGTCAGAGGCAGTAGAAAGAAAAATAGNCCAAACCAAAACCCAGTAACAAACAAAAAGAAAGAAGTGAAGTCTGGAAAAGATAAAAACTGTATTTTGCTTTTTCCAAAGAGAAAAATTAAGATACAAAACACCCAAAGCATTTGATAGTCTGTCTTCCTTTTGATTTGTTTTGAAAAGCTTTTCTCTTGTGATACAAATATACCCTAGAACAGGCTTCCAGACAAGCAACCCCCATAAATACTTCCCCTAGAACAACTGACTTTGCAGTTCCTAACCACAGATACATCTTCTGAGATAATTACATGTAGGAGATGGGACTATTCAAAATCTCACCTTAGAGGTTCATCTGCTAGTCTACATTTTGAAAGAAATGATGGTATTCTTGCATTCTTAAGAGGTTTTCTCATCTAATGAAATCATTTTGGATATAATCTCAGGATTTATAAATGTAAGAAAATTTTGCCACATGTGGTGTTGTTAACTTTGCTAAGATGGCATCATCTTTAACATTCTAGGAAACATATTCTCTTGATATTTTAGAAGTGCCCCTTTGAGTTAATGCTTTCCAATTACATTTATACAAGTATGTTCTAATAATTATTTTTAAAAGTCTTTCAGCATTTGGTTTGGTAGGGTTTTGGCAGGGAAGCTTAGATCAATTCTGTGTCACTCAGCATTTTTATACTTAAGTTATGAATATATTTCCCCTAAGATTTTGGCTATTTGATTATCAAGTTTCTACTTGAAAACATACTTGTATGTTCTTTTAAGAACTACTTATTTCTTGTAATAGGTCTAAAATACCTACTTTTTATCTTAATCTTTTTTAAAAGTCTTTCTGTATTGTTAGTGTTCTTCCTCAAATTCCAACCAGATAGAAGTAAGTTTGGATGTGGTTCTGTTCCACAAAAAACCCCAGCATTTATTTAAAATCATTTCTTCCCTGCAAGTTCAGCAGAAATTTGAGAGTAGGATCTATTTGAAGTACCATCTCTACGTTGACAGCATAGCCTAGGGAACCCTGTGGGAGAGACCCACGGTGGAGCAGTGGGAATGTTCTTCATGAGGAACTACAGCCTGTGGGAAGGACTCACACTGGAGAAATTTATGAAGGACTACATCCCCTGGGAGGCACCCCACACCGCAGCAGGAGAAGAGTGTGAGGAGGGAAGAGTGGAAGAGAGAACAGGTTATGAACTGATGGCACCTCGCATTCAATATACCATCGGGGTGGGGGTGGTACAGAGGTAGATGAGCTCAGGGCAATTAAGCCTGTAAAGGAGGTAGGGGGAAGGTGTTTCTAGATTTGCTTTTATTTCTTACTACCCTACTCTGTTACTAATTGACAATAAATTAAACTAATTTCCTCAAATTGAGTCTGTTTGGCCCATGACAGTAACTGGTGAGTAATCTGACCCTGTCCTTATCTCAACCCATGAATTTATTTTTGTATTTTGTCCCCCTGTCCTGCTGAGGAGGGGGAATTAGAGAGCAGCTTGGTCTATCCACCACAACTGTTGTTTATATTTGTTTGAATAATAAAAATACAATTTCTAAAGCACTAGCACTAGGATGGGATTCTTGTCCCAAAGAATTTGCCATACAAAGCACAAAACAATTACACAGACCTCATCAAAAGACAATGCAAAGAAGATGAATTGAGGGGGGGAGGGGAAGGGCTGTGTGTGTGTGTATGATTTGTTCTAGTTTTGCCTCCCAAGAGGAGGCAAATCTAGCCACATACAACACAGCCAAAATGTGTTGTTAATGATAGTGCTTAAGACAGTGAACCAAAGCCTGGAGATATAATTTTACAGTACAGTCATTTGAAACAGTCAATCAACCCGCCTCCTACACAGAAAGGAGCAGAGTATCTGCACAGTCATTCCAGAACTGGACATCCTCCAGGGCCAGGAGGAGCTTCATCACGTAGCAGAGAGGCCACTGCCTGAGTGCTCTCCAGCCTGCAGGCTGCAGTAGGAGGAAAATATATACAGATATAGATAGATATAGATATAGATATAGATATAGATATAGATATAGATATAGATATAGATATAGATAGATATAGATATAGATATAGATATAGATATAGATATAGATATAGATATAGATATAGATAGATAGATATAGATATAGATATAGATATAGATATAGATATAGATATAGATATAGATATAGATATAGATACAGATACACATGCTCATCTGTCAGGGATGAACATGCATAACCTCCCTGCTAGACTAAGACATTGAGTGGTGCATCATCCTCTGTGGCATCATGGTGACAAAAACCAAGGATGTGATGTCTGTGACTCAGTGACTCGCTAGAACGGGCTCACCTGGTGCAGTGTCTCCAAATAACACAAGGTATTACTGGTCCATGTGGTAAGTCCACACTTCCCTTGCAAAACTATTTAAATCTTGATGAAAATTTACTGATTTTAAATGTATAATTCCATAACTTAACTCTTTCCAAACATTTGCATATACCCTTTGGAGAGCTACAGTTATGGACAACTCTTGCCTCCAATTAGAGTTTCCCTGGCAAACCTGCTAGCCACCTTTTTATCATCAATTCTGTGCCTATTGTTTAGGGTTCTTTGAATTACAGGTTGGATTTCTGCTATGAAATACATAAAATGCCAAATCTTTTTAATTAAATAGTACTGTTCACATATTTCATGAGGAAAGACAAAGAAATGCCTGCATATTTCTTGTTGGGATTAAAAAACTCAATTGTGTCATAATATCACGACACCTGTTTCCAGTACCAATGCTATCTATCTTGGCATAAATATTAACCCCACCATAACAAGCTGGTTTTAACTCCCAGAAGATAAGTGAAATTATTTCTCTAAAGAGGACCCATATACTCTATAAATTAAGACCAGTTATCATTTAAATCACACTCTTACTCAGTTCTTTTCCCAAGGAACAAGTAGAAATAAATTCCTGCCAAGGCAATCAGAACTAATTTTAAAGAACCAGTCACTTTTCCCTGTCAAAATGGTTAAATTTCAGACCGCCTTTCATTTTATCATTGCACCATAAAGAATTAATATGTTACAGCATATGTGAGAAAATCCTCTTAACATTCAATGTCTACTGCATTTATTAAAATGCAATACCATATTTGCCCAATTTTCAACCACATGAACAGTTACTGTGTTTCATATCTAATATCTTCTAACATCTTTACTCTTTTTAGATGCTACTTTCAAAGTACACAAAAGGCTGATGGTGGTACGTAATATATGGGTGAAATCAAGTGCTTTATGTGTATCTGTACCATAGCAGTTGGTTAAATACATTGCACTAAAGTCCTCAATATGATTACCATAAATGTAATGCTTTCAAAGTTATGCTGTTCGTAATGTCTGTTTAACTGAGGCTTCTATTTTTAAATATTCAATATGCACTGCAATGGGACAATAATTTATTCCTATGCTAAGCCAAAGATTGAACAGTCTAGTTCCCTTTGTTCTCCTACAGTAATTAGCAAAGTGAGATGATTAAAAGAAAAAAAAGGAAGAAATATTTCTCTGAGTTTGTTTGGATATATTTTACCTGATAAGTCAAAATGTCTAAAGCAGGTAATTAAAACTACTGTATTGCTATGGACCGTGACATAAATAGAGAACAACCTCTAAGAATATATTTTTTCATTTATAAAAACTTTAATAATATGCTAAATTTTTGTAATGGCAATTATAATCAGACTTTGAAAAAGCACAATTAAAGTTCAATTTAGGATACACATAAACTCTCATCAAAGGTGCTTTTTACAAGATGATATAACAAAGGAAAAATATAGAAATCAAACCCAGTGACAGAGAAATTAATGTATCAAAGAATACTGATATGTAACATATTAATATTTTGTATTATATATCAAACCGTAAGTCTTGTTCCCAGTTTCATGTATGCAGATATTCTCCATGCATGAAGCTAAATCTTGCAATCCACTGATGACTCAATTAGGCTACTTGAGCTGCATAATAGATGATCTGGCATAAGAATATTTAAATATGTGGTTAAAAATCAAGCTCGTGTGCTCAATGAAAGCAATTTTAGTTGAAATATGGTTGTCTTGGTTTAAAAGACAGGTATCTATCAAAGGGAGGCAGAAGCCCCCTCTGGAATGGGTAATGTAACCCCCGTCCCCCCCAAAGAATTATTATAAATTTGAAATTGAGAGGCTTTCAGGCACAGACATATAAAAGATAGGAATAACAGTTCTTTTACTAATATATATATATATATAGCAATAATACAGAAAACACTGGTTTAACCTAACAGAGTCGGGGTACGACCTGGCACCCTGCCAGGCAGGGTGGTGGTAGCAGTCTGATTCAATGGTGGTTGCAGTCTTTCTGGAGTGGCAGTTGTGGCTCTGTCGAAGCAGTGATCCTGTAGAAGGGTGTAGTTATCTTCTGGGAATCCGGTAGAGAAGGAAGCTGCTCCGCTGGGACCTCAGTGGAAAAGAGAGCTGCTCCGCTGGGAAGAACCAGTGGAAGTGGCCCAGTCTGTTCCAAAACTCCAGACTTTTATCCAGGTGCGCTACATGGGCCCCTTCCCCCCTGGGTGGAGCATCTCACAATGGAATGGTGAGTTCCTGAGGCGAGGCACTGATGGGCCTATTAACAGGAGATAATCCGGAGGGAAGAGGCAGGGGAACACCACCACACCCGGTCTCAGCAGCTCATGAAGATGGGAATAGAATATACTGCAACCCAGGACAATGGTGATGATCAAAACACTTTCCTGCAGATTATGGTGTGTATGAGTGTCAGAATCACAGCCTACCACAGGCAGCGAAGCTGCTCCACTACTCAAAGACATTTTGAAGTGCTTAGTGTAAGTTACAAGCTGAAAGAGAAAGAGCAACTCATAAATATATGCCTTTTCAGGTGCTATCTCCTTACAGAAAATTGCTCATTTTGTTCAGATTGTAAGAATCCTGTGTTTTCAGCAGGACAGAATGGTCAATATTGTCAGAAGTGACCATTTCCACTGACACTGTGATTACACTCAATTTTTAAGGAAATATTCTGGAAGAGTAAAAATTAGAAACACTATGTGTGGAGGCCAGTGGGCCTACAGAACAAGGGACCAAGAAAGTCCACTGGTGGGACAGTCCCTAAGACATATCCTCCCCAGGTTAGGGAGACAGAAAAGGCCTCTCCAAGGATTCCTTAGTTACTTCATGCTAATGTACCCCAGTTCTGTTTCTCCGGTTGGCCCGTTGGCCTCTCCTCCCCTCTCTATCTAGAAGGTTTTCCCTTCCTTATTGGCCCTTGCTCCCTCGCCACTCCCCTAGAGTTTCCCCATTAGCTCCCATACCCTAGTCCCACCTGTGTACCGCCCCTGTGCCCTCAGATTATTGGTCCCTGGTACTCTCTCTCTGCCCCTACCGACCCTATATACAAACCTGGACTCCCCCTCACTCTCACTCTCTCTTTCGGTCTGTGGACCCCTTGGTGTAGCTGGAATAAACCTCTCTTGTAGAACCCCCATATGAAAACCCTTCCTGGCCCTTTGTCATTGACTCTTTTAAGCTATCCAGCATGTGTGTGCTTGTAAGTGTAGTGGCTATCCTGAACGGCTTCCCTGGAGGCGCTTTTGGAAGGTCGCGGCACCTGACCACCAAGCTACCTGCCGCGACAACTATGTGTTTACTTACGCACATGCATACATAGTAAAGAGTAAAATGGGGCTTCTCCTCCTCTGACCTTGGTGTTCCCTGTGTTGTTCCTCTTTTGCCTTTTGTCTTTCCTTACCCACTATCATGGCTGCAGAGCTCAGAGACCACCCAGCAGCCTCTTGCAGCTCTTGGGCACCTGCACCTATAAGTATAAAAACTATATTATGGGAAGAGATAGGATGGAATTGCACTGCGGGCTGTGGGATGTGCCTGCAAAATGCCAGGACAGGACAAAGAAGCACATGGCAGC
>VWZT01013828.1:91949-113732 GCA_013397055.1 Pachycephala philippinensis | reverse complement strand
ACAGAGGCTTGGCTCCGCCGGACCCTGCGGGGAGGAGGTGTCATGCGGCAGATCCCTATGGAGAGGAGCCTGCTGGAAGCTGACAGACAGGTGAACAGCCTGTGATCACTCAATACAAGGACATTTAGAAAGTGTGCTGCTGATGTGGCAATGTGTGATGGGTCACGTAGTGAGAATTACCATGTAATGAAATAATGTGCCTTGGAAAAGTGTATAAAACCAGCTTGTTTCTGTGAATAAATGATTCAGATTCTCTGCTGGTCTGGGTCCGTGTTTCAATCACTAACATTATATATGTGTCTTTTTACTGTCCTTTGACATATATAGATACAGAGAGTCTTTTCTTCACAGAAATATATGCAATTAAAAAAAAAAGGAAAAAAAAATCAGCACAAAATGCACATATCAGGAGACTTATCTTACAGAAATACAGAGAAATTTACAACTTGGAACCAAAATTGTGAAAAAGATGTATATTCACTGAACCTGTTCCATGTCATAGCCTGAGCAGTGACACCTGTGAGCCAAACTGACACAATTTTACCTTTTAATATATATATGCTTTTTAATAGTTGGATTCTGTATCCTACTTATTTGTACACAGCAATAGTTCAGGTGCCTTGGCAGAAAAAGTTGAAGTTCACTATCAACAACATACCTTTAGTAAAGGTTTATTGCAAAATGAACAAGGTGTGAAATTGAGAGTTCTGTTGAAAAAGATCACTCCAGGTGATTACCTCCATAAATTCCCTTTTTAACAGGACATATTTCATTCCACCCAAAGTTAGAACTAAGCTAAAATGTCCTACCAAAATGCCTCACTGGTATTTTACACTTTATGAACTGTCAGCGTGATATAACATAAAATCAGAAACACATTGTAGCTATATCACAATCCAGTGGGATGGAAAATCTGCAGAGAAAGCACTGGAAAAATTTAGAGAGAATGACAGGAAATGTAAAATTGAATGAAGTAAGTTACTAGTAATTTTTGCTGTTGCCCCAAACCTATTTCAGCTGGCTTTCTCTCCCTTCCTCTAAAATTAAAAGTATGTCTGTGTGGTGGTTTGAAGAGACTAAGTCGATAGACAAGGTTTTAGACCAATTGCTTCTCACGATTTTGCATATAAAAGGGCACTGGTGAGGAGAAGTCACTCCTCTTCTTTTCCGGTCCCTGAGCCAGAGGGGTAGTGGGGCCGGGCCTGCCGGGCCCCGCCGGACCGGACCGGGCCGAGCCCCTGCCCTCTCCCCATCCCTCTTCGAAATAAAACACGGCACCCCCCAAAGTGCTGCAAGACCCCCCCCGGAGCCCGTGAGCAGCTAAGAAACAGCAGTAGCTGTGACAAAGCCAAAACCGTCTAAAACTGACGAGCTCCCCTCCCCCACTCCACGTAGTGTGGCGCGGCGCGGCGCAAGCCCCTGCCGGGCCGGACCGAGCCGAAGCAGTTTTCTACCACCAAACGCAACAAACACCGAACACCTGACAACGTAAAAGAGAAAAAACTTTTCTTTCCACCACAAAACCCAAAAAAAAATCAACCCTTCGACATAGAAGCTGCAAAGTCAGAGAAAAAAAAAAGCAAGTCACGTATTGATAAAAACTAAAAAGAAGGCAGCAGCGTGTCTTTTCGCGCGCAACTTAAAAACGCTTCTAGCACACTGTGGTGAGAGACATATGTCACAAACTGTTTTATTTCTCAGTCAAAGACGTAGAGAGAAGAGAATTCCGTGTGTAGCCTGCTGAAAAAAAATGTAGCCACAGCAAAGTCACTTAGAAGCTGTAAGAAACTTTTAAGAAAATTGTTACTTTTCAAGCTAGAATTTGTTTATCCTTAAGAAAACACCCCATGCGTAGCTTATGATAGCAGTTGTAAAAAGACTGCAAAATTCATAAAAGAAATATATTTCACAGCAACAGATTTCCGAGCAAGTTTGTTTGCTGTAACAGTTTGAAGCACCACATTGAAGCAAAAAAACCCTCTTTTTCTTTCAAATATAAAAAAGATGTAAGAACTGTAATTCTAACCTAAAATCATGTGTATTATCCTTTGTGCGAGTTGAAAAATAAGTAGAGAGAAGTGCTAGAGAAAGAAGTACTAAAGAGAAAGAGAAAGTTTGTTGTAATCTTTATCATTCTTTTATTACCTTTAATTCTGTTAGTAATAAACTTCTTTGTATTCCTTAAAGTTTTGAGCCTGCTTTGCCCTTCTTCTAATTCTTATCTCACAAAAAGTAAAAGATGCAAACTAAACCACCACAGTCTGTTATTGATAATAATTTCCCATTCCACATAGCGCATTACTGGATGCTAAAAACCAACATGAGACAACATATCTGAGCTCTCAGGAAGTCAGAGCACTGACAGCAGAGAGCCAGGAATCAGCTCCCTCTCTCCATTGGTGACTCCTCATGGACCAAGGGCCTTTACATCCCAGTAAAACCAGATGTAAAAGGCTCTCTGGGCACTTTCGCCAGGGGCTGTGCTGGGGCAGTGTTTTGGCAAAGCACCACCTGCGTATTCTGGGAGATGGCTCCAGCTCACGCACAGCATTCCCGGCTTTAAACTCTGCCAAGCCTAAGGTCACTGGAACACAGGCCATGAAATCTCTCCGTAACTCAGTCCTCCACATTCCTGCTCTGCTGCACTCAGCAAGTATCAGGTGAAGTAAAAAGTCTGTCCCCCACATTTAGGAAGCATAATTTTCATGTCAGTAAACCGAAGCATTTACTGAAATACGGTAACCTTTTTATTCTTATGGCAGGGTTAAACATACTGCTGCACAAATCCCCTGAAATAAAACTTCATAAAGCCTTCTTTTAAAAATAAATAAATAAATAAACCTAAGTAGCTTAGGTTTAAGAAAATTTCAAGGGTTCATTTTGTCCTTGGAAAAAAATTATCAATCTGCTATTAAACAATGTTTTAAAAAATCTTTTTTTTCGGATTTTCAACTTGACATATTAGTATTATAATAATTAAAATAGATATTTTAATATAAGAAGATTTTGACAAAACTTTCCTAAATTTGCCAAAAAAGCATGGTTACAGATAAGTGTCACCAAAAAATCTCCAAACTTAAAATTGTCTTGAGTTTTAGCTGAAGCTCTGAAAAATGACTCATCTCTCTAATTTACTTACAAATGTAGAAAACAGCTTTTATAGACATACAACTTATGAAAGTAATTTGCAAATCCTTATTTGTATTTTAGAAAAGTCAAATGAGAACCAAACCTCAAATTTGTTTTATAATGTAATTGTAGTTTTACACATCAAACTGAATTATATAATGAAGAAATCACATCTTATTTCTCTAATTGACACCTGATCCAATATGGCACCAGTTTCAACATTCCTATCTGTTTAGATATCATGTGTAAGAGCTCACTTTTTTATTGTGTAGACCTGTTTTCAATCCAGAAGTAATATTTATGGAGAACTTCAATAAACACAAACATATTCACAACTCTAACTTATTATTTTCTTTCAATGGATTTTTTTTCCTCCCGTATGACTCAAAATCAAACACTTTACATGTGTTTAAATCAAACCTAGGTATTTTTTTAAGCTTTTGTGACATGCAACAAATATTTATTATATGTCCAGACACCAAAGTAAGCTGGGTTCCCTTCTGAAAAAAAAAAAATTAGCATCTTCTAAAAGTTACCTGCAGTGCATGGCTTTAATCCACAAGCTCACTTACACACAACTTACCCTGAAATGATAAGTGTCTCGATCAAAGAGAAATCCAAAGTCTTCACATGAACTTGAAAGTCTTTGTACTTCTTATCCTTAGAGGGGGAAACAGCAATGACCCACTAATCTTTGCTTTTAAGGTCTGGAAATGAGCAAAACATCTTGAGTCCTTTAAAAAACAGTGTGGAAGCAGGAAAACAGCAGTGAATACTAGCTGAAAACCTGAGTTTTGCTAGCAAAAGAACATTTTATCATTTCTTTTCTTTCAGATTCCTTTTTTCTACTTTGAACATGCAAAGAGCTGAATTTATACTCCTGTACATAGTAATGGTTGAGAAGCAATTGTAGGACAATATTGAAAGTGAACAGCATTTCCAGATAGAAGCACTAAAAATAGGAATGAATCACAGGGAGAAATATACTTGAAATGGTTTGCGTACATAAAGTGACATTATTAAATACCCTGCTCTACTTCCAGGAGTCCCTTCTCTCTTTCCCGGAGTCAGCTGTCTTGAGTTGCAGATCTTTTAGCTCTGTATACCTCCTTAATTCCTTTTTATCTTCATCTATTCCCTGTCTTGTTGGGACCTGGCATTTTTATAACCTTATCACTATTTCGTAATAAAGAAATAGGATTTTGAGTTTCCAGCATTCCTTTCACTTCTGTAGAGCAGTTTTGACTCCATATTCAAATTAATATTTAGGGAATCTCATTGCTTACCTGCTGGCTGAATAAGAACCTCAGGCTCCTGACTTTCCTGATCCATCTGTAAGGATTTCAGATAGTGAAATAGGCTAAAATTTATGTACTTAGAACTTCCTGTTCCTGTTCCTCAGCAGCATCAATATTCAAATGCTGCTAAGATACACATGATATTAAATTAGGGTCTTCATATCAATACAGGAATTCAAACACCAATAGGCATAAATGTTAAAAACCGTCCCTTTTACCCTCCAACATAAAACATATTTTTTTAGTATTACTTATTGTGAAGGAAATATATAGGGCTGAAGAAATGAGAGTGTTCCTAAGGAGCTAAATACAGCAATGTCTGCAAGTGTTAAAGCACAGTTTTCACTACTTATTATGTCAAATTTAGAACTTTTGGTGTACTTCTTAACATTAATAAGAATCTATCATTCTTATTCTTTTTAAGATAGTGAATTGCTATTTTTTTGCTTAATTTAACTAACCCTATTCTGATCTTCATTCCTATCCTTTATGCTGCAGAGCTTCAAGAGACAAGTATATTGAAAAGGCTTTTCTAAAGCTCTCATATTCACTTCCTCTTGTAATTTAAATATCAATGTCAGATTGTATTTCCATCTTTCTATGTGGACTTCTGCTGAAAAATCAGGAGTAAAATATGAAACATAAGTGAATAGTGTTCTAATTTAAAACTTTCATATAGTGTGTTTTGTTGACTTATTTTGCTTCAAATGTCTTCATATCTTGTAGCCATTTATTTTGTACCATCACTATATGACAGAACAAATACAGAATAAGAGATATGGTCTGTAGTGTTTGCAACGCTTAGAGAAATTGTCTGTAGGATACTCTCATAAATCTCAACTCTACACTATTTTATGCTATTATTAGAGTGGTTATAAGATGGCCATGATTATTATGAAATACACTGTCATTTCTCTACACCACTGTGATTCCTAACAATCCAAATATGAAAGCAGAAAAAATTACTGATTTTTGAACCTGACATTTTGACTTGTCATGCTTAGAACAAAAACTAGAATATTTCTGAAGCTCAGTGACATTTCTTTACATCTTAAATAGTCAGGCCTTTCCATTTCTCACAAGACTTGTGAAATCCCAGCTCAGGCTGGGTGGAGAATGGATTGACAGAACCCTTGAGGAGAAAACTTGAATGTGTTTGTATATGAGAAGAACAACATGACCCTGCAGTGAGCTCTTGCAGCCCAGAAACTCCCTGTGTGCTAGGCTGCATCCAAAGCCCCATGGGCAGCAGGGGAAGGGGGGATTCTGCCCCTATGCCCTGCTCTGGTGAGACCCCACCTGCAGTGCTGCATCCAGCTCTGGGGTCCCAGCACAGGAAGGACATGGACCTGTTGGAGCATCCAGAGGAGGCCACCAAAATGATCAGTGGACTGTAGCATCTCTCCTATGAAGACATGGTGAGAGTGTCGGGGTGTGCCAGCCTGGAGAAGAGAATGATCCAGGGAGAACTCATAGTACCTAAAGGGTGTCTGCAACAAAAGGGGATTTATTGCAAGGACACATAGTGACAGAACAAGGGAAAGTGGCTTCAAAGTGGAAAGAGAGTAGGTTTAGATTAGATATTAGGAAGAAGTTCTTTACAATGAGGGTAGTGAGGCCCTGGCACAGGTTGCCCAGAAGAGCTCTGACTACCCTATCCTTCGAAGTGTTCAAAGACAGGCTGGACAAGGTTGGAGCAATCTTGTCTAGTGGAAGGTGTCCCTGCCTATGGCAGGGGGTTGGAGTTAATTATTTTTAGTTCCCGTCCAACCCAAATCATTCTATGACTCTATGATAATTTCACAGATAGTAAAATGGCTTGATTTTATTCTGGTTGGAGTGGAGCTACATCACTGAAATAGGAAGAACAGAAAATCTTTACCTCCTGAAAGTGGTGATAATTCTACATTAACTATAAAGAAAGCAGATTGGGATTTTTAAATGTGATAAATATTGGCCGTATGTTGTCCAAGCACAATGAAATCTCTCAAAAAAAGTCCCAAACATTTTTTTTTCTTTTTTTCTTCTAAGTGTTCTTTCTTCTCGATGCCCTCAGGCCCCATATTGGGCGCCAAAATCTGTCTTGGTTTGAAAGACAGGTGTCTACCAAGGAAGGTGGGAACCTCCCTTGGAATGGAGAATTTGACCCCCTTCCCTCCAAATTATTTTTACTTTGAAATTACGAGGCTTTCAGGTAAAGATACGGGAAAAGGAATTACAGTTCTTTACTAGTATGTATAACAAGGCAAACAAACAACAACAATGGCAACAACAACAAACAAAACCAGAAACCCAGCAGGAGCCTTCTCTCAGCTGTCAAGCAACTTCCCCTTCGGCGCAGTTCCAGTCACAGCCGGCAGGGGGCGCTGTTGGCTCCCGGCCGGGCAGGGCGGGTGCGATGGTTCCCCCGGCCTGCAGGGGGCGCTGTGGCGCGAGTTTGGCTGTCTTTCTTGCATGGTAATGGCGGCACAGCTGGCGGAAAGGGATGGAAAAGGGGCTTCCTTTACAAACCCACAGGGGTAGCCGATCCTGGTGCCCCTCTGCATAGCAAAAGGAGCTCTAGCAGGGACCTGGGATGCAGCAGGCTGGAATGGCAGAGGCGAGCAAAAATCCCAGTGTAATAAGTGAAATGTATCAGAGGCTCCAATGCTGTAGGAGGGGCTGCAGGGTGTCCCAACCGGCAGGGGGGNCCCCCGGCCTGCAGGGGGCGCTGTGGCGCGAGTTTGGCTGTCTTTCTTGCATGGTAATGGCGGCACAGCTGGCGGAAAGGGATGGAAAAGGGGCTTCCTTTACAAACCCACAGGGGTAGCCGATCCTGGTGCCCCTCTGCATAGCAAAAGGAGCTCTAGCAGGGACCTGGGATGCAGCAGGCTGGAATGGCAGAGGCGAGCAAAAATCCCAGTGTAATAAGTGAAATGTATCAGAGGCTCCAATGCTGTAGGAGGGGCTGCAGGGTGTCCCAACCGGCAGGGGGGTGCATGGCTACAGTGTAGCAAAAACTACAGAGCAGTAGCAGAAGCATGGCAGGGCTGGGCTCCGGCAGCGGCAGCAAATTGCTCACAAGTAAGCAGCAACTTGACCATCCTCCTCCAAAGCTGACAGCGATAGAGAGAGAGAGAGAGAGCAAGGAGCTACGCCCATCCCCTTCCCCCAGCCCAAATCTTGCAGTATCTCTGCCCCTCCAAGAGAAAACTTCACAGGTAAAGAGAGAGTAGCCAGCTGCACCCTTCCCCTGGGCAGTGGCTTTTGTCTTTCTTAAGCACAGGTAGTTATTGTCTCTTTGCAACATATGAGAGAAAATTCCCTGAAAGAAAGAAACAAAAGGAAAAATCCTAAAACCCAACACTCCTGAACAAAGAATTGAAAAGCTCTGAAGATGAGTTCCAGACATAAAGCTGCAGAAGTTGTTGGAAGTTCCTCACTAAATTTTATACCCAGTGATGCTGTCTTCACAGTTACAGGAATTTTTAAAATAATTGAGTGATAATGCATATAATACATCTCCCCTTCTTCCTCTGTTCTATGACATAGTTATGCAATGGCTTGATTTACTCAGGACTGTATTTTAAAGTCTACCTGAGGAGAATAAGACCTTTACTTCTTTAAAGGCTTTCTAGTGCTCCTGGAACACAAATGCCCTAAATAAACCTTGACCACCTATTTAAGAATTTTACATGCAGCTATGGAAATCTAGTTGCTATACAATCTATAGCTTTAGTGCCAGAACCCTGCCTGGTTCCCAATAGTGTGCCAGCCTTGATGAAACAATCCGACATGAGTGATGAACATTTCTAGTCAATTGCTGGACATTTCTGCAAGATCTCTCCAATACCAGGTTTTAATGTTTCAGGTTATGAACATTATGATATTCCATCATTACATTTATGTAGGAAACCTTATAAAAACCAGCAATTCATCTTCAGTGTTTTAATGTGTGTGATCAATGGCATTCAGTGCATACTTTGTCACATTTAGTCTTTTAGACCTTTGCAAAGCATGTTGTTTAAAGTGTCACTTTTTATAGACAGATGAGGGGGAGGGAAAAATGGATGAACAAATAATGTCATTCATTTTCAGGCTCTGTTACAACACCTTCTGTACACATTTTCAAAATTTTCACCCCTCCAGTGATTTTTCACTGTTGCTACAACTAAACCAGCCCTTTGGGGATATTTTGGCAGCAACTGATTTACAACTAACAGAACTCGGAAATATTTTACAAGGCTTTTCCAAATACTAATATGAAAATATTTTACTTACTACGGCAGTTCGCCTTCCAGGCAGGTTAACACAAACCTTAGCCAAAGCTAATTTAATTTCATGAGCTCAGTCTAGAGGGGCTGGGAAGTGATCCCAGTGCAGATGCATGACAACATGTTACGAAAGAGTAAACTGATTGTGAACATAAAACAGATTTCAATGACAAGAACTCAAGTTGTCATGGGAAAGAAAATTTTAAAGCCACATTTTACCACCTTACCTTATTTTTTTTTTTTTAATCCAGGTCTGAAATACAATTTAAAAGCAACACGAAACTAAACTTCAAGCACTTTCAGTTAACGTAGACCTTCTGCTAACATGGAAAGTACTGTTTCCAGTTCCCCAGTGCAAGAGAGGTACGGCCATAATGGAGAGCGTACAAAAAAGGGCTACAAAGATGACTGAGGGCCTGTCTCCTGTGAGGAGAGGCAGAGACAGCTGGGACTGTTGAGCCTGGAGAAGAAAAATTTTGGGGGAACTCAACAATACATGGAAATACCTGTAAAAAGGGTGTAAAGAAGAATGATCCAGGCTGTTCTCAGTGACAGGACAAGTCACACACACAAGCTGAAATACAAGGGGCTCCATCCAAATGCAAAGAAACACTCTTAACACTATGAGAGGGTCTGAGCACTGGCACAGGTTGTGCAGGGGTTGTGCAGACCGCAGCTTTGGAGATATTCAAAAGCCAACTGGGCCTGGGCAATTTTAAACACTACTTGGAAAAGGGTGCTTCGACCAGAGAACTTCCAGAGTCCTTTTCCAACCTCAGTCATTTTTTAATTCTTTAATTGTGTAAAATGCTATGGCATAAAACTAGACTAGGCTAATTCCAGGTGATGGCATTTTTTGTCTTTTTTAGAGAACTTATAAGTAATCACATTGCCTTTTGACTCAAGACTTGTCATTTTAATACACTGCTCAAAATTCCTTCTTCACATTTCAAAGAGAACAATTATAAAAGAAAAACATGTATTTAGCCCTAGTGACATACAAGCTTGGCATTACAGACTTTTGACTTTCTCTGTAGTCCTACAGAAACAAAGGTCTTTTTTTAGTACCGATCTCACTGTGAGGTTACAAGCCATTTATATTTGATACAAGTAAAACCATTGTCCAATAAAGATTAGCAAAAATTTTGTATTTGATAATTTAAGAGATGCAAGGCATGGGATTTCTTATAACAGAGGATGACAGTACTCAAACACACACAAAAAAGTAATTTAATTTTAAAATATTATGCTATCCATAGAACTCAAATGGAATCAGGTTTTGGATAACAAACCCTGGCACTTTTTTTATGATGAGGCTTCTTAAAGGCCACCTCCGTGAAGCTCCTAAGTTTTGATACTCACGGCTTGACTTGGTATAGGCAATCAAGCAGAAAACTCGTGGAAGAGAACTTTTATACTTCCTTATCAGCCCTCTATCAGTTTTAACAATAACTTCTGTGCAAAGTATTTCTTTGTTCATTTTTATGTAGGAAAAAAAAAATAAAACCAAAATAACAAAATAAAATGTTGTATCATAAAATATTTGAACAGCTTTGTTTCCCTCTTTTCCTACCTGAAAAATAAAAAACTGTGAATTTTCCTGACTCAAGCAAAGTGAAATAAATTAACTCTCAGAAAAACATATGATTTTGTAAATAAATGTCTCCAAATATTATGAGATACACACTGCAAAGGGTTGAAAAGACCTACATGTAGTGATTAGTTTATGCTTCCAGTTCCAGACCAGAATTAATATAATATCTGAGCTAGTATTTTAACTGAGAATTTAAATAAATAACAGATTAGATCTCACGTGCATTCAATGTGTTTAAGTGGTTACAAACAACAGCAACACATTGCCAAAAGCATTGAAGAAGTATTATCTCACACTAAAGGATTTTCTTCGCATTTTAATGATTTGAATATAAAATTTCCATGCCTTTATTCCATTTGAAATGTAATGTTTGAGATAAAACAACAAACTATGGAGGGTTTCTGTTGGGGTTTTAGGAGTTCCCCTTTTGTTTTTCTTTTTCTCTTAAGGAATTTTCCCATACTTGGTTGCTTAAGAGACAAATCTCTGGATACTTAAGAGAGACAAAAGACCTGGCCACGGGGGGAGGAGTCCAGCTGGCTGCTCTCTTTTACCTGGGTTTTTCTTATGTAGGGCAGGATGCCACGAGATTTGAACAGGCAAAAAGGGGCTGGGTACAGCCCCTAGGGCTCTTGTTCTCTCAGCATTCCGAGGAGAGAGAAGTTGCCCTCGTGGTGGAGGGAATTTGTCACCGTTGCGGGCTCCTGCCTTCTGCTGCCTTCCTTCTACCGTGAGTGGAGCTTGCTCTCTAGAGCGCCTGTTGCACGGGGACTCTATTTAACACCCTACCTCACTAAAAGAGGGACTTTCTTTACCATCTGCTCGGGTTCCGCAGGGGGATCCCCCGGGATCCACAGCCCGTCTTTCCTTGCCTGGCTGGGAGTTAGCCTGCAGCTGCCCTGCCCCTTGCTGTTCCTTTGCTGCTGCTCCGAGTTTTTCGCTACACTGTAGCACTGCAACCCTGCTTGCCCAGAAGTCCCGGGGTTCCCGCTACAGCTCTGGAGTTTGATACATCTCGTCTACCACCCAGGATTTGTGCTCGTCCCTGCTGTTCCAGCCTGCTGTTCCTGAGGATCCGGCTGAGCATCGGAATCGGCTGCCCAGGGGGTTTGTGACCCTTTTTCCTCCATCCCTTCCCGGCTCAGCCAAGCCGCCATTACCGCGTGCTCCCCGAGCTCGCTCCGGAGCGCCCCCTGCAGCCGCGGGGGAACCATCGCCCCCGCCCTGCTCACCGGGAGCCGCCAGCGCCCCTGCCGGCCGTGAGCGGAACTGCACCAACGGGGAAAGGGCCTGACAGCTGAGAAGGCTGTCACTGGGTTCCTGGTTCTGTTTGTTGTTACTGACATAGTTAATGTTGCTTGTTGGCCTTGTTATCTATCTATATATCTATATCTATATAAGTAAAGAACTGTTATTCCTATTCCTCATATCTTTGCCTGAAATCCCCCTTAATTTCAAATTTATAGTAATTCGGACAAAAGGGGGTTGCATTTTCCATTCCAAGGAAGGCTCCTGCCTTCCTTAGCAGACACCTGTCTTTCAAACCAAGACAGCTTAATATGAGAAAATCCTTCTCTAAATTTATAAATCTACATTAAAATAAACTATTTACATTTTGTATGACTTTGCCTCTTTTTAAAAATTAATTCTTTTTATTGTTGGTTATTTTAATTTACAATTTTTTCAGATACTATTCTTCATTGTAAAAAGAAACAATTCATAATTCACTGAAATTAGCTAAACCAGTTCTTGATCTTGGTTAGATTCAAAAATTTCTTCTCTCTTATTCTGCTGATGCCTTTCTCCTCTGTCTTTTTATCAGCATTCATTTTCTGTCTTTTACACATAATCATAGAAAAAGTGTTTCAAGAAATTAAATACCTGTATTTACAATTTGTGAAGATCAATTGGATGATGGCTTGTGGGGGTTTTTGGCTGGTATACATAACTTATATATGAGAAAATGAAGTTCATTCTTCATGTTCATATAATTTAGGTTAAGATTTCCACCCGATGAGCTTCAATATGGCTTTCTTTCATCAGCTATTTAACATTGCCTCTAATTTATAATGTACTCTTTCATCAAGGAAAGAAATAAATACAAAGCAATTTATAGATTAAGATGCAGATCAAGTGATGATCAGATATTTAAACTTCTAAAAAGACTCAAGAATCAGTTCAAAGTTCTTTCATGTTAATTAATATTATGCCTAAAGCTTTACACTGGGCACCTACAGTTTTAAACATGACTCATGAAGATTTTCAAAACATGCTTAGGGATCATAGATTTTTCCATCAATCTCCCCAAATACCTGTCTTTACCTTTCAGTGTTCCTTTAGGGGAACCTTTTTTCCCTCTCCTCTCTTGTAACACAGAAGATATGGTAGAAATAGATCAACAAGCTGAAAAATTATCTAGCAGAGTTACGGAGTATAGTGGATCCTGCCTCAGGAACACAGTGGTTAAATCAGAGGATAGGAAGGTTTTAGAATCAGGCAAATGACAATACCACCTTTTCCTTTTTGTACTAGAAGACCTTGATATTTTGAAGGAGCAAATCAGGAACATGGGAGTGAAGAGCATTCTATTACAGGGGTTGTTTTCAGGCTCAGTTTAGTCTGTCGTTTTTGAAAAACTGGTGTCTTCACAGTGTACTCCTGTAAGTACAAACTCTGCTCTATGTGTTTATGGTATAACTTAATCCAACATTTTTTTTAGCCGTCCGGAGTTTTAGACATTTGAAGTAACCTTTAAAATATATGCTGTAATTTCAAGCACATTTTCTTGAACGTATGGATTGAAGAAAATCTTCAAAATCAAAAAATTCCTGAATTAACTTTTCTACTTTCTAGTGTTTTTTTCAATGAAAAGGTTCTTGTTTCATTAAGACTTCTTCCATGGTTTTGGAAATGCTCTCTGCATTGGGTTTGACCGAGGTAAAGTTCACAGTCTGTACAGTGCTGTGCTATGCATTGGTAGCTGGAAGGGTGTTGGTAACAGACTATTGTTTTAGCTACTGCCGAGCAGCGCTGTCCCTCTAACATTCCTTCTCCCACCAAAGGGGATGAGAGTGGGCAAGATCCTGGGAGGGGACTGTGGTGGTTTGAAACTGGGTTGATGGACAGAGTTTTAATCAATCCCTTCTCACAATTTTGCATGTAAAAGCAGCACAGGCGTGGGAAATTTGGGCTTCTGGTTTCCGGTTTTTTTCTTGAAGGGGTGGCTTGGCTGGGTCGGGCCCCCTGTGCCCTCCCCTCCCAGTGCCGGGGTGTGGGCTTCCCGGGGTGCTGCAGGAGGGCCCCGCAGAGCCTGTGAGCAGCTGGGAAACAAGTGTGGCTGCTGCATAGCTGGGGCCGTCCGGTGCTGGTAGGCTCCCCTCCCCCTTCCACATGGCCTTGCGCAGACCCAGCGGGAGCCGTTACAGCTTTCTGGAACCAACACAGCCTATAGCAAACTGGAAAAACATAAGCAGCTGGCAGCATAAAGGAAAAGAGGCTTTTCTCTCCAACATAAAGCCCGAAAAGAAAATCACCTCTTCCACATGGGGGCTTCAAGGTCAAACAGAAAGAGAAAGTGATGTAATGTGTTGACGGAACTAAGATGGAGACTGGAAAAGAGGCTGGCGGTGTATTTTTTGCGCGTAGCTTGAAAAGGCTTCTTGTGTGCCATGGTAGGAGACTGTAATATCACAAACTGTTTTATTTCTCTGTAAAAGACATGGTGGAAGAGAATTCTGTGTGCAGCCTGCGGAAAAAGAAACGTGGCCACGCCAGGTCACTTAAGAGTTGTAAGAGAGTTTTAGAGATCTTGTGAAAAAGAGAGTTGTTGCTTTTCAGGCTGGAATTTCCTTATCCTTAAAAGAAATACCCCATGTGTGGCCCATGATGGCAGTGTGGGAAGACTGCAAGATTCATGAGAAAAATGTCTTTCATGGCAGCAGATTTCTGGGCAGGTCTGGTTTCTAATGGCAGTTTGGGAACCACATTAAGCAGAAGAAACCTCTTTTTTCCTCAAATATGGAAGAGACTTTTAAGAACTGCAATACTGACCTAAATCATATGTTTGTTATCCTTTGTGCGAGTTGGGTAAAAAAAGGGGCAGGTGCTGGAGGAAAAGGAGGGCTTGCTTTAATTCCTTACTATTTTTTTACTTTTAATTCTTTTAGTAATAAACTTCTTTATATTCTGTAAAGTTTTGAGCCTGCTTTTGCCCTTCTTGTAATTCTTATCTCACAAAAAGTAAAGGATGCAAATAAAACCACTACATTAAATGGTGTTTCTGCCCGGTTTGGAACTGAACCTGCTACAGGGACACAACCAGGCCAGCTGACCCAAATTAGCCAAGGGGATATTCCAATACCATATGACGTCAGCTCAGATATATAAGCTAAGGGAGAGAGGAGGAAGTGGGGGGCATTCGTGAGTTTTCAATGTTTGCCTTCTATAGGAACCATTACACGTGCTGAAGCCCTGCTTCCCAGGAAATGTCGGAACATCACTGGTGATGGGAAGTAGAGACTGACCTTTTTTTCTCTTTAGCTTTTGCGCGCGCAGATCTCTGCTTATTCCTTTCTTTTACTGTAGTAAAACTGCCTTATCTCACCCTGCTGATTGTGCTCCATCTTATTCTCTCGCCTGTCCCAGTGGGAAAGGGAGTGAGAGAGCAACTTAGTGGGCACCTGGCACCCAGCCAGGGTCAACCTGCTACAGGATCATGATATGCTCAGAGTAGATACAGTTACCTCATGCATCTGAAAAACAAATTAGCCTTAACAAGTACCAGCCAGCAGGTGATCGTCGTGGTAAGCATAGGCTGGTTAGCAGTGATTTTACCACAGCTATTTCAGTGGTTAATGATGACTTTTCAGAACTAAAAATTCCTCTCAGACATATCCTGACTACAAACACAACTTATCTGATGTTTGATGCCCCTATTTTGGACTAACAAGAAAAGAATTCCTAAAGATAACCCCTAAACACATGATTGAAAGAGAAACCTGGGTTCAAGTGTCTGTATTTGATTAGAAAAGTAGTTTAAGCCTGTATATCCCATAAGAGATGGGAGGACTCTCCTACTGGGCAAATGGCTGATGCTCAACAATCATTCTATGGTATTACATAAAAACAAAAATTACTAAGTCAGGTGTGGTTAGAAGCTTGCCGATCACCTACTGACACTGATTAGTTATGTCAAATCCTCACTATACAGGAAAACTCTCGGTTGGGCACTATTCTTACTTAATTCTTTCAGTTGTACCTAACAGACTCTGTTGGTCATAGCTAATAATTTCCATAGATTCACAGCCAATAAGGAGAAAACTACTGGCAGATAAAGGACATGAGCAAACTGAAGCTGAGCCATAGGTCAGTACTTTTGCCATGAAATGATTATAGAAAAGCCCATCCTGCCCCTGAGACTGACACTCAATAGATTTCTTTCCAGCCTTCCTGTGGCTAAGTGCTCCCCCTTCTTTTTTAATGTAGGCAGAAAAGGATACATATTTTCGTATTTTCCACCTTATTCATATCTCTTCTTTTGATTTTGAAAGTTGGATATAATTGTCAAAAGTTTTCAAGTCCCTGCAGCACTTGTTTTTGCTTACAAATTGCATTTTTTTAATTGACTCTTCATTTGAAAGTACTCATTGGCTTATCGCTGTGTTTTCCAGATTGTCAACAGTGCCATGAAAAATAATGCTATACTACTTTCAAAACAAAAAAGAAAATGAAAATACATCTTCATTGTTTTTCTGTATCTAAAGTGTAAGTATTAAAAATAAGGATATTACAGAGTTATTTAAGGATGCGCAATTAACTATCAAACATCCTTAATCCTCCTCTACTATTTTGAAGTTTAATACTAGAAATCCTTTTGAAAATTTTCATATGACTGGCATGATAATGGTGTATTTGCATATGGTTTACATATGAATTAAAAACCAGGATTTACACACAGATAAAGCTCTGGACACTGCAGACGAAAATTTTCAGGCTTAATATTGTTCCACACTTAACACTAGAAGTGAAAATGTGTAAAGGCAAGCCCCAGTATCAGTAAGTGAGGTGAACATGGCAATATCACTAAACTTTTAGTTGCAAAACATCATTACATCTATTTGCCAGCTCTGAAATTGTAAACCCATATGCTAAATCACTCTTTGAATTACTGTAATGTAAGTCTTAACATTTGTTAATGGCTCAGAAAACTGCTCATTTGCCTGTGCAAAAGAGAAACTATATTCAGCACCACAAGGCCTGATTTCTATCCCACACACGCCACCATAAACTGGTGATTCTTATAAAACAGAGAAATAATGCTGATGCAGACCCAATGTTGGTTATACCAAAAAGATTAACAGGGCTTTCTAAACATAAAAGGGTTGTCCAAATATTTCAGCACAAGCAGAGACCAAAACAGACAAATGAAGAGCAGAACTAGATTGTCTGTTTTGTGAGATGATGAGTAATCATCTGTGTTCTCGCTGAAAGAGAAGGGACCTCAGCTTTACTACTGAGAATTATCTGAGGTTTAGATGAGGAATATCCTCTACAGTTATTACATTTTAAAACTATTAACTGGGTGATAAAGACTTCTATTGCACACATATAAGTTGCAATGGAAGTAACAGTAATAAATAACAGCCTGTGAAATAAATTTTTGATTCCTCTTCATTTCACCTGTGCAATTCCACAAAAAATTCAACCACTGAACAATATCAAATTCAACATTGTCTACCACTGAGACAAAACTACAACATGGATGATAATTGAGAAGTGTTCCTTTGCTTCTCTTTCCTTTCTAAAGAGTTTGGCACAAACTGCTGATCTTCTCCCTCCCCTTATTTCAAGCTATTGAAGTTAACAAAAAATAAGGTTGGGATGGACCCACAATTGTCTTCTTATCCAGTCCTGTACTGCAGAGAGTTCAAAACTACACTTTGTTACTCCTGAAATACTTACCTCATATGTTTTTAAAGTGAGAGTGAGGTTGACTTTGCATCTTCTTACTCTTGCAGCATTTAATTATCATTAGAAAGGTTTTCATCAAGTCCTCTCTAAATCTTTCTTACCAGTTTTCAAGGCCACTACATCCTGTCTTATCCTTCACTTACATTGAAATAATTTTCCTTTTATAGCAGTCTTTTTAGATATTTGAATACGACATAAAGGGAAAACCCCTCTCCTTTCTCTTTGAAAATTATTCTTCAACTTTATTAGCCATATTCTCTGTAACTTGGAGCATTCTGGCTTTTATTTGGATGTTCTTCAATTTTTCCATGTATCTTTCTTGAAGTGATATCAAAGATAAACAATGTTCTGGGCCCCCAGATTGAAAAATTACTTCGCATGTACACAGAGTACATTCCTTTCCTTACATCCCAGAAGGTCTGCCTTATTTGAACACCATCAAACAGTTAACTCAAACTCAGCTTGTTATCCTCTGTCATATTACATTCGTCTATATTTAATTTTTCCCTTTGGTTTCCATAACTTTTCATGGTAATTTCTAATTCTGTGTCCTCTAGTGTGTTTGCAGTTCCTCCTGACTTTGGGTCATTTACAGAGTTAATAAATGTATTCCATTATCTGAAAATACTGAGCAGAATCATTCTCAGGATGGAGCTCTGAAAAGCTCCAGTTAATGTCCTCTTCTGGAACGAGCCATTGATAACTGCTTCCCAAAGTAATATTTTCTTACTAGCTTTTCCAAGACAGTTTCATCTATTTCCATTCCTCAGTTATGAATGTATCATTTCAAACACTAAATAAGTTATAATATGTCTTTACTAGTACAAAGATACATGACAGCTGCTGTTTCTCTCCTAAATAGCCTGGTCCTTACCCTGTCAGAAAGGAAACTTGGAATTATCTAGAGCCTTCTGTATGTTTCTTTAAAACCTCTTCATCACTTTTCAAGTGCCCACACATACAGTTCCAAGAATTTTGGGTGTGGACAGAAGGATGGAATTTTTCCAATAATTGAAAGGCAAGATACCTAATTTTGTCCATATTGCCATCCCCCTTTTTAAAGATGCACATTGCATTCTGGCTTTTTCCATTTTTTCTTCTCTTTCTCACTCTTCTACAGTGTTAAATTACTAGCAGTTCCAGATTGCTCCATTTACTTCTTTAAGTAGTTCAGGATGAAGTTTTCTAGACTCAGTAATCTGAAACACTGATTTTCCTTAAACATCTCACCTGATCTTGTCTTTCAGGGTGAGCATGACCCATTACTGCACAAATGGATAGATCTTTTTGTACAAGGACTGATACAAGAGGTATTAGACATTTCAGAGTTGGCCAGAACAACTTGCTCGTATCGCTCAACTGCAGACCAACTCCTTGGTTCTTGTCTTGGTAATACCATAAATATTTCCTGATATGCTGGCTTATTGGCTTCATTTCAGTCTTAGAGCCTTGGTTTGAAAGACAGTTGTCTGCCAAGGAGGTTGGGAACCTCCCTTGGAATGGAAAAATATGACCCCCTTCCCTCCAAATTATTACAACCTTGAAATTAAGGGGCTTTCAGGCAAAGCTATGGGAAAAGGAATAGCAGTTCTTTACTTACATATATATATATATATGTATAACAAGGCAAACAAACAACAACAGCAGCAACAACAAACAAAAACCAGAAACCCAGCAGGAGCCCTCTCTCAGCTGTCAGGCCCTTTCCCCTTCGGCGCAGTTCCGGTCACAGCCGGCAGGGGCACTGTTGGCTCCCAGCCGGGCAGGGCGGGTGCGATGATTCTCCCGGGCTGCAGGGGGCGCTGCAGCACGAGCTCAGTTGCATCTCCCTCATACGGCAGGTGCTCTGGATGGCAAAAAGGGGCTGTAGCTGGAACCTCGGAGCAGCGGCCAGGATGGCAGAGGGTGTCTCACCTGCCAGGGTGGCAAACAAAACGTAACAGAAAACTCCTCAGCCTTAGAAGTGACACAGCCTGCTTGTGTTGGCTGAAGGTATTGGTGCTGCGTCTCCCTGAGCGTCCGCAGGGGATTCGGGAATCTCTGGGATCCCAATCCCCCACTGAGGGCACGCAGGAGGGGCTGCGGAGCCACCACACAGACACCTGCAACAGCCGGTGCAGCCGCAGGCATAGGAACACATGCAAGCTGACAACAAAGGTCAGCCACAGGCGAAGAAGCAGGGAGGGGTCTCCCATATGGGTTCCAGCCAGGTTTCTTCAGTGGAGGGTCCAGGGATGAAAGACACCAACTGAGGCGGGTCCAGGAGTTTTTTAGGGAAAGGGACAACCAACCAGGTGAGGGCAAAGGGGCGGAGAGGGTACAAATCAACAAAGAATCAACCAATGGGGAGAGCAAGGGGCGGGACAAGAGAGGAGGGAACCAATGGGGCATCGAGGAACATAGTAACTTCTAGAGCAAATACATACTCACAGGGGGAGCATACATATTAAAGAGGGGAATTTACATAAAACTGGGTGGAAGGCCAACGGGCCAAACCAAACCTACAAAACCTGTAGGGGGAACCCAGAAGGGGGATGCTACACCTCTGATCCGGCCGACCAGGGGTCTCTAGGGTCTTGCGGCTCTAGGGCTTCAACCGCTGCAGGGGTCAGGTAGACACGGGGTGCTGGGTCAGAGTGTAGCGAAAAAGCCCTAGGCAGCAGCGGAAAGCAGTGCGGCATGGCTGCTACAGGCAGCCAGGAAGATGCGCCCCCCAGGAAGCGGGAGGGGGTCGGGGTCCCGGGTTTTCCCCTGAGACACTCAAATGAATGGTGAAGGTCCTTTCCAATAAGATTGGGTGTTAATAAGGCCCCAGTTCAACAGCTGCTCTAACGAGCAAAGGCTCATCCACAGTAGGAGAAACAGTGGGAGGACAAAAGCTCCCTAGTGGCAGTGAATCCTCCGGGCAGTGACAGAAGACCGGCTGTCCCTCCTCTGATCCCGAGAGTGAGAGAGCAAGAGGAGCCCAGCCCAGCCCCTCACCCCCCAGCCAAAATCCCGCACTATCTCTGCCCTTCCCAAGAGAATGCCCCTGAGCTACGATACTGCAGCCAGCTGCACTCCTCCCCCTCCCCCTTGGCTACATCTTTTGTCTCTCTTAAGTCATTATTGTCTCTTAGCAATAGATGGGACAAAATTCCATGAGAGAAAGAAACAAAAGGAAAAATCCGAACCGCCAACACTTAGCTTTTGTATTTTGTTTCTAGGTGTTTTTTTCCTTAGTTCTTTATATTAATTTTTAACCTGACCTTATTTATATTTGCTGACATCACCTTCTTATATCCGAGCTTGATACAGAGCTCTTGGTTCCTTAAATTGATTTCTTAATGCACGTTTTTCCCTTCCTCTCCATTAAAATAATTTGTGATGATGTCCTCGTGATTTTTTTTGAGGAACACTCAGATCTATGTAATTATTCTTCTCTTTAGAGGAACTTCTCCTTCCTTCTCTGAGTTTACTAGGATGATATAGCTCAATCCTTTTCACAGTTATAAACTAAGCAGAGAACAAAATCTGTATTCCTACTACCCCAGAAAATCTTGCTTGGTCATGATTGAACTCAGATTCAACTCACAGAGTCAGGATCTCCCACATTTTAAAAATAAGCTTGATTTCAATTATCACAGTGCCTTTCACCATTGTACAATGAGCTCTTTAAATTCTGCAGTATTTTGTCACAGGGCAGATGCTCTATTATGAAGCACAGTTTCTATTTCCTTCCCTTCACAACATGGAAAGTATTTTCTTAAATTCAGTTTATAGTGCTTCAATATACGATAAATACTCTTTCTTCTGAAAAGCTTCATTCTTTTATTATCAGTAGGTTTTGTGACTTTAGGGAAAACACTTTACATTCAGCTCCACTTTCTTTCTTTATGCCTAATGAGGAAAATATAGAACTATGACTGATAAATTTTTTAAGCTAAATAAACTTCAACTGAATTGAAGGGAACCCCATTAGTTGTCACTGACAGATGAACCCAGTTCTATTCACTCACAATTCTAGAATATTATGAAGTTTGAATTTAAAATGAGGCTTACGTCCCATAATTGCATTTTATGAAAATTTCCTGGGAATAAACTAAGGTTTGCTATCATTCAAACATAATAGCAAGAAAAGTAAAACTTTATTATTGTTTCTTAACATAAAGAGTACAGAGTAAAGGATATGCCTCACAGATTCTTTTTGATATGCAAGTATTATGGTCATCAAGAAAAAATAATTTTTAAAAAGTGAATACTGTGGCATACTTGGAACACTACCTCCAAATGCATTTATTTTATCTCTGCCTTTGAACCTGTTCTTGTATTGTCAGAGACTGAAATAGTTCATGCCTCAAATACCGATATAAAGTTTTGCTCACTATAACAAAAAATGTATAAAGAAGGTACAACCAAAGAAGCCTCCCTGAAGATACCTGACTAGGATTTCGGACTGTAAGTTAAACCACTAAGATTAGTGTCCTGGGGTGATGTTATAAGGCTTCTTTATTCCTTAACCATCTGTTTAATGCCCACAGACGCTGTACCTTTAAGATGG
>VWZT01013828.1:46099-83876 GCA_013397055.1 Pachycephala philippinensis | reverse complement strand
GGGGAGGATTAGGTTGGATATTAGAAGAAGGTTCTTCACCCAGAGGATGCTTGGGCACTGGAACAGGCTCTCCAGGGAAGTGGTCACAGCACCAAGCCTGACAGAGTTCAAGGAGCATTTGGACAATGCTCTCAGGCACATGGTGTGACCCTTGGAGATGGTCCTGTGCAGGGCCAGGAGCTGGTCTCAGTGATCTTTTGTGAAAATAGGAATCTTTTTTTCCAAAAAGTCTATTTTATAAGTTCTTCGAACATTTTCAAAACTTTCAATATATAATTTTCAGAACCCAAGCATATTCAGACTTAGAAATAAAACTTAAATGTTATTCTACAGACAAACTGAACAATGCACGTCCTTGTCAGCTCTGAAGTTTTCACTCTATTTTGGCTTCAGACAAAATACGTTGCTTGAAGATGAGAAAACAATAGACTTTTTCTACCCTTGACACCGACCTATAGGTATTAGCGTCAGTCCTGGTTCAGTGACAAGAACTTGATCAGCAGAACATTCTTAACATACTGTGATTTGCTCACATAACTTATAGACAGTAGTTTCAGACTTAAATTTTGCTTGTGAAAAAATATCAAAGAACATCATCTTATTTGTGTTGTGCAATTTTCCCTTAGAATAAGCTCTTCTAAACATAATTTAAAGGAGTATGCATTCCATGAGCATATCTCTTTCTTACATGAGATCTCCTAAAATTATTCCAGAATAAATTCCTGTTTACTTTGCCAAAAAATCTTCTCAGTGAAAACCATTTCATAAAGAACTTTTGTAAAGCAAATACTTCCAATTATTGTGAATTTGCCATTCAACTCACATGCAAATATCATTCCTGCCATTTCATGAGCTAGAACCTTTCTAATTAATAGAGAAATGAGAACCAAAGTCATATTAAAATAAAATTTTTAAAAATATTAATCAGAGAGCTGGGCCCCATGAAGCCTTGCATATTCTGCCAAGCTCACAGAAAAAAACCTCACTGAACTATTTCAAGGAGATAATTAGTTCCTTTAACCTATTTCCATTTACAGAAGCCATATGTAAGAAGGTTTGAAAAGCCAAAGTCAATCCTGTGTTACTAGCATGCCATGTTGGACTAAGCACTTTTAAGAGGAATCGAATCAAAATTAAATACTGAGTTTTGAGAAGAAGAGCTGGAACACAGCTTCATCTGGATTTGAATAATGAACCAGTTACTTTACTGTTGAGCCTACACACAAGAGGAAGAACAGAGATTGCTTTTGTACTCTTGTACCATGCCAACTCTGTGGTCCATTTATGTAGATGGAAGTTAAATTGGCTTCACGTACACATGGAGGGCACTCCAAAGGTCCACCAAAGTTTTGCCTTCTGTTAACAAACCATATCCCCCATGCCAGTATATAAATCCTTAAACACAACGGAAAACATCTCAAAGACAAACTGAAATATTGAAATAGACCAATTTAAATGTCTTCTGTCAATGAATGTTGGTAGGAAACTGTTGGAGGGAGGGTGCCTCTGGACTCAGGCCCAGAGGGAAGCCAAAGTACAGAAATTGAGTTAGAGCCTTTGACTAAGCTGAGATACATGATTTCACACCAAAGTGGAGATGTAGATTTTAAACGCTTAGTAGATATATATGCTAAGTGCTTTAAACACTGAAAAGCTGCAGCAAAAGAGACTTAAACACAGTTTTTACTGCAGCAGAACTACCCTTTNTAAGACTTATGATTGTTAGAATTAGACCAGGATAGGATGAAAAAAGAAAAGCTAGAATCGTGTGTTAATCTTATTGGTTAAGCTATACTTCTGCGAGTTTTGAGGAGTTTCTTACTTACTTGCTTGCTGCTGCTGCTGCTGCTACTGCTTGAATTATCATGTATCCCCTTTGAACTCAACCTTCAGAAAACTATGAGACTATGGAATAAAAGACTGTAGCAAGACAGCAGCCTCTCTGCTCTTTCACCTTTGGCTGAAAGGGAGGGTGTCCTGTGAAATTTGCTTCAACCAGAAACATCCAAAACATTGCAGGGTATAAAATATGTATCTCACCATTTTTCCTTCTACATTTACAAGATAGGCCTCAAGGCCAAGCATTTTCTTATGACTCCGTGTGAGTTGGGCTGGTCCTTTCTTTCCACTTTGGGACTTCTTGCAGTTTTTCTTCATTTTAAGCATCTCACAACTCTTTTTCTATAGAGTCCTGCCATCCATCCTTTCTCTTCCAAGTCTGTGTTTGTTCAGCAATGTTCTACAGTAGCAGCTTTTTGCTGGAAAAGTGGCTCATCCCACATCACAGGACTCTGCTGAGCAATTCATCCTGTCTCAGTGCCATCTGCTCAGCAGAGACTGACACCTTATTCCTCATCCAAAAGGAGGAGTACAGGGGTGTCTCCAACAACAACTTTTGCAGGCCAGCCCTGCCAAACATTACTATGCCTGATGGTGGACCCGACAATGACTTTGTCTTCCGTGTTCCACAGCCAAGGGGAACTCACAAACCTATCTACAGCCTTGCCAGTAAAAGTAGGAAGCAACCAGAGCTCATTTAAATGTGAATTATTGTTTATATAGACCACAAAACTGGTAGTTCTCCATAACCTTATGCACCTGACAGCTTACAAATGATGAATCCCCTTGATGTTCTCTGCTCTAGCCAGTTAATCAGAAACACTGTGCCATTAACAAAATTCTCGGAGTGAGACTCACAGGAGAGGCATCCCACAGCATTTACCTAATAACAAAGTTTAAACTGAACCTGTGATCAAGCAGGTTTCATTTATGCCGTAAGTTCAGCACATACTTTTCACAGGAATTGGCTTTCAGCACATATTTATTGATTTCTCCACCAAGGCCTTTCTTCTTGTTACTAGATGTCAGATTCATAAACCCAGAATATATCGATTGCCCAGACCTACAACATTTTCAGATGACCTACAATGCTGTAGTGATGTGCAATGATTTTTTTCTTTTATATATTCTCTGTATTCTTTACACATATACTTGTAGCTTTGTAGTCTATGATTGTAACTTAGCTTCAGTATTTTTCTAGGCAGAAAGACGAAACATGTTCCGAAGCCCCTATCCTATCTTGGTACTTTCTGGGAACCAAGGCCAAAATACAGCTCTTTGAGACACATTTTCATCAACAAAGTTTAGGCCTATCTGAGGGGTAGGATTTAGAAGAGGCTTGGGCTGGGGGGAGGGGAATTGCATCATCACTTGTGCTTCTAATTGGTGCTTTTTGTCAATTATGCTAATTTACTAAACCTGTAAAACTGTATTCACCCCCATGCCGGGTGGGCTTTTGTGGACATTTTCCATATTTGCCCCTGGAGGTCTCCAAATAAAAAACAGCCTTTATATTACCTCCTACACTAATATTATCTTGAAAGTGTGTGTTGTTTCATTTATAGGTTCATTAAGGCATCAGTAGGACCTAGGAAGCATTTGCAGCATGTTGGAAAAACTCCAGTTAAAAAAAAAAAAAAAAAAGTATAAATATAGATAGAGATGTACAAATTTATTTATGTACTTGTGTAAGAAATTGAACATAAATGTAGAATTTTAAATATGCTATTTTAAGTGAGAGTGTATTGCTTAAAAGTAAACTAAAAAAACCCCAAACAAAACACACACTAATCCTTTTCACTCTATTACTCCACTTTCATCTTTGTAAATATTTATAAATCCTAAAGGGAAGGTGTCTTTCTTCAATGCTTTCTTTTAAATTCAATGAAGCTTCGAACCTTAGTTACAAAATCCTTGTATTTTTGTAAAACATAAACACCCGAAGTGTGAAAATACTGCAATCTAACATTGGTAAAACAAAATTTATTATCAATTAAACACTATAAATTTTTTCTAGCACAACACATAGAATATAGAGTAGAGAAGAGAGCACAGCTGAGGAAGAGTCAAATTAAAGCAATTAAAGTGGTGGTTTTTTCCCATCTCATAAAGATAAATTTTTTTTAATACAGCAGACGATAGCATTTTTTTTGTTGAAATGTTTTGAAACTTTTGACAGGTTTAAAATTCATAAAGCAGAAAAAAATCTCAGTGTGAGATGGAGAACCGTGACAAACTATTTTTATTGTTCATCAGTCTTTTACCGCTAAGAACAGTAATGAAACACAAGCCTTATGTGAACACAGGAACATATACCCTTGAAGCCTCAGTAGGCAAAATAATTACTCCTGTATCAATCCATTACATCATTTTAAGGTAATCAAAGAAAAAAAAGCCTTCAAAAAGGATTTTTAACTGATTCACTGTGGAAAAAAGTATTTTCACTCCTTCTCTGCTTTCTTAATGACTTTCACTGTGTGCTACCCTTCATACAGAGAAGAAATATTCAAAATGCACATCAAGACATTAGTCAAGCAACATAATTCTCCATACATAAGGCAAACCCGGCTGATGCTGAAAGGTTGAAAAAATTGGAATTGTTGAGCTTGGAAAAAAGAAAGCTTTGGGGTGACCTAATTGCAGCCTTCCAGTATCTGAAGGGAGCCAACAAGATAGAGAGAGACTAATTACAGGACAAGGGGGAATGGCTTCAAAATTACAAAGAGTAGGTTTGGATCAGATATTAGAAAACAATTCTTTACTGTGAGGGTGGTGAGGCACTGGCACAGGTTTCCCAGAGAAGCTGTGGATGCCCCAGCCCTGGAAGTGTTCAAGGCCAGTGGATGAGGCTTGGAGCAACCTGGTCTAGTGGAAGGTGTCCCTGCCCATGGCAGGTGGCTGGAACTAGATGATCTTTAAGGTCCCTTCCAACCCAGGCCATTCTATGATTCTGTGATGCCCGACACTCTTTTGTTTCTTCTAGGTCTTCTTTATAATCATCCCTGTCTCTTCACTGCTCGCCTCTACTGGTTGGGGCATATGTCGGTGTCCC
This sequence comes from Pachycephala philippinensis, assembly GCA_013397055.1. Taxonomy (NCBI): domain Eukaryota; kingdom Metazoa; phylum Chordata; class Aves; order Passeriformes; genus Pachycephala; species Pachycephala philippinensis. The sequence goes on along the minus strand of VWZT01013828.1, from coordinate 78,985 downwards.
TCTGAACACTTAGCCCGTGCCCAGGCTTAGGCACATGCAGGGTCCCTCAGCAGTCAGAACATATTCAGAGTTCTCTGTTATGTGGAGCACAATATTTTACAAATAAAAAAACCCACATTTCTTTCCTCCGGTAAAGGCCAGATGAGTGAATCCCCTTATGGGCAGAACTCCATCTGCAAATGAGGGCTGGCCATCATTCCTTGTGCAGCCACAGCCTCCTTAAAATTCACCTTTTACGCCTATTATTCTAACTTTAGTATTGTCATTTTGCATATGCCGACACAGCATGCCAGAATAAACATCGGATACAGTTTTATTGCACACATACATATAATACAAAGAACTGCGTCATTGATGGAACTAAAAGTTTAAAAATTTAGAAGTCTGGGTTTTGCCAGTGTTACTGTCTTTTTCTGAAATAAAGCACTAATGGAAATCTGCAGCCAGGTAAACTGAACACCAAACCAAACCTTTGCAGCTGATTCATAGAAGCTATCATAAATTAATATTGTAATCTGCTTATACACTCCTAAAAAATTAGTGTAATCTCTTGCTACTAGAAATAATAATCTGACAGATGTCCATTAGCAAAAAATAGATAAATCTCTAGCACAATAGTTTCCCCATAGTTTCCTAAAGCCTCCTTTCAACAGTGTTTAACTTAATCAAAACCAATACCGCGAGAGACTCACTGCTGAAGAGGAGATTGACTCTTAGATGAGGAAACAACAACTTTCAGATAACCTTGTCACATTTGACACAACAGAATTTCTGTTGAAACGTGGCATCGTAATTCTTCTCAAATGGCAGTAAATAGTACTCATCATCTCAAAGTAACAAAACTATTTCATAAGAATGATGAAAACGCGTTTGTTATAATTGATACACTGATTTGTTTAAACATTAAGGTTTAGAATCCACATACAAACCTCCCTTTTAGTCCAATGACAACAACAAAAATTAGGTAAGACTAAAACTAAACATATATATATGTTTTGAAAAAAAACCCTCATTCTTTTTTTTTTAATTTAGACTTTCTATGACAGCGTAAGGCAGCTCTTAAAAACAATTCACGTAGAGAAAAAAAGGCTGAATATTTTGTTTGAACCTTATTCAATGTGATTTTCTACTTTTACAAAAATCTTTCCCAAAATAACCTAATTTCTGAACAGCACCAATTCCCTTTTTAATGGAAAAATGTCTTTCAGTCACAAGAATGGAGGGGAAGAAACCATGTGGAATGAAAGGTTTCTTAATGGTAAATAACCATGAAATCAAATTGAAAATTCTTTCCCCTGCCTTGTTTTATTATATTTGCTCATTTACGCGACATAAGCAGGAATACCTCTCTTATTCTCAGTTGAGCTCACTTTTGTTTGCATTAGTCCAGTAAGCAACTGATTGTGTAAATGTCATTGATCAAGGAACACATCACCACCGGGTAGAACATGAAGCTGTGGATGAGTGCGCTGACTTAAGCTCACCAGTCATTTTTATTAAGGAGACTGACATTATATACTCACGTTAGAAATTAGACCTAGTAGTTAGACCTACAGTACAGCGTAAAAAAGTGTAAAAGAAAATCCTACACCCACCCTTCCCTTTCCAGTCTTTACCACATCATTCTTTCTTACAGATGAAAATTTGTCCTTGTGGTGGTTTGAAAAAATGAGTTGATGGACAGAAATCACTTCTTGCAATTTTGCATATAAAAGCAGCACAGGTGTGGGAAATTTGGGCTTCTGGTTTCCGTTTTTTTCCCAGAGGGGTGGCTGGGAGGGGCCCACCAGGCCCCACCATGCCAGGCCGGGGCCCCCTGCCCCTTCCCTGTTCTTTCAGCGCTGCAGCACGGACCCCAGGTCACTGTGAAGAAACTGTCCCAGGGCCGCAGGCAGCTAAAACCAACTATGGACTGCCACACAGCTAAATCCACCCGGCACAGCTTCTGGGGACTGGCAGGCTTTCCCCTCCCCCTTCCACATGGTCCCCATGCAGACCTGGCGGGAGCTGTTACAGCTGTCTGCAACCAACACAGCCAATATCGAACTGGAGAAACATCAAGCAGTTGGCAGCATAAAGGAAAAGAGGCTTTTCTTTCCAACGTAAAGCCAAAAAGAAATCAGCCCTTCAACATGGAGGCTGCAAGGTCAAAGAGAAAGAGAAAGTGAGTCACGTGTTGACGGAACTAAGATGGAGACTGGAACAGAGGGCGGCGGTGTGTTTTTCGCACGTAGCTTGAAAAGGCTTCTTTTATGCCATGGTAAGAAACTGTAATGTCACAAACTGTTTTGTTTCTCTGTAAAAGACATGGGGGGAAGAGAATTCCGTGTGCAGCCTGCGGAAAAAGAAAAGTGGCCACGCCAGGTCACTTAAGAGCTGTAAGAGACTTTTAGAGATTCTGTGCAGAAGAGAATCATTGCTTTTCAGGCTGGAATTTCCTTATCCTTAAAAGAAATACCCCATGTGTGGCCCATGAGGGCAGTTGTGGGAAGACTGCAAAATTCATGAGAGAAATGTATTTCATGGCAGCAGATTTCCGGGCGGGTCTGTTTGCTAGTGGCAGTTTGGGAACCATGTTAAGCAGAAGAAACCTCCTTTTCCTCAGATATGGAAGAGACTTTTAAGAACTGCAGTTCTGACCTAAATCACATGTTTGTTATCCTTTGTGCGAGTTGGGTAAAAAGGGGCAGGTGCTGGAGGAAAAAGGGGGTTTGCTTTAGTATCTTACTATTTCTTTTTACTTTTAATTCTGTTAGTAATAAACTTCTTTATATTTGAAGTTTTGAGCCTGCTTTTGCCCCTCTTCTAATTCTTATCTCACAGAAGGTAAAAGATGCGAACAAAACCACTACCGTCCTTTATATGGTTTTTTATGAAATTACTGGAGTTCAGCTAATGCAGTTTTCCATCACAGTCTACATATATTTTACCTACTATAATAAAGTAACTCTTACAAATTTTGGCTATTTGTCACTATATGCTGAGCTATTCTACCTCTAGCAGAAAAAGGAACCTCATCTAACCAATCCACCCACATTTTTCACAGAAAATTTCTCATGAAATGTTGTCAAGTACCATCTTAAACAGTGGAAGAATCACGACTGAAGACAGAATTGTGGGATTAAGTCTGATCTATTTTCTAGATAACCCATATTTATGAAACTCCCAATGAACTGATGTACATATTTGCTAATGACAGCTTATCTATATACAACTGAAGTTTCAAAATCAGTTGTCAAATCCAAAAGTTATCATTCTGCCCTTTGTTAAGTTATCTGATGAAGAAAAATGTTCTGGCAGATAAAGTAGTCCAAAACCCAATGTTTCCTTTTATCTGAAATTCTGAGAAATGGAAATTGGGATGATGCTGCACCCATAATAAAACAGATTTTAATTGTTAAATTTGTATAACCTCTCTTTGGCCAATGTATGCAGTGGTTTGTTTAAACCTAAGCTAATATTCATTATATTTGAGAAGTCATAGCAGTCTGGTGAACTCCATCATTTGATTTAGATCTAAGAGCGATGTGTGCATTTTCCTTTCCTCATGGAATTCCTGAAACACAAAGCGTAAAGTAAACAATTATATATGTGAGGTCTGCCTAAATTAGTGCTGGCACACTACGATAATATAAAGGGACTTTGAAAGACATGCAATGATGATATTGCATCTCATATATCGCTCAGTAAATTACTTATCTACAATAGTGAGAGTGCAATTTTAGAATGGTATTATTATAGCCATGGAAAGTCCTTCTTGATTGTTTTAATGAATCAAAGGTCTTAGGGAGTACTGCAAGCATTTTGTTAAATTAAACTCTTTCTCAAATAAATGCCTCAAGGCAAAAATACGTGATTGATTACAGAATAAACAGGTGTACTAGTTTGAAAGCAAACCAGTGGAAGATTCCAAATCAGAACTACAATTTAATAGGAAAATTAAAATGAAGGCAATAGTACAGAAACACTGGCTTAAACTGACACAGTCAGAATACAACCTGGCACCCTGTCAGTCAGGGTGGTGGCAGCAGTCCAGTTAAATGGCGGCTACAGTCCTGTTGTGATGGATGTGGTTCTGTCAAAGTGTATCCTGTAGAAAGGTCTGGTCCTTCTCTCGAGGTCCAGTGGTAGTTATGGAGCTCTTGCCCTCTGGGAATCCAGTGGGCAGTGCCGCTCGTGGTTTTCCAAGCCTCAGATTATATCCAGGTAGGAATGTTTGGTTCCTCCCCCTGAGCGGAGCATCTCACAATGGGATGATGTAATTCTATGAGTCATGCTGGGGTATGACTAGAGTAACTTCAAAGGTACACCTTGAGAGTGTAAAGCCTACAAGGGCCTCCACCCAAAATGGACACTGGGTCATGTGTTCTTCACACTTTTATTAAGTTTGGTCCATTTGTATATCAGGCATCAATGTAGAAAAGAAGACTGATAAATACCGGATTGATGCCTTAGGTTTAAACTTTTATGTTTTTCAAATCCTGTACTGCCTAGCGTGTAACTCTGAAGTTTTGTTTGGTCTATTAACTACTGTTCTTTCATGCTGGTTAGACATAACAAACCCTCTCTAGGTTTGCACTTCAAGGACACCTTGTTGTCCCAAGCCCCAAAATATGTATACCAAAAGCCTTTGAGAGGAGGGGCAAACTTGGGGTAATTACATCACTAACTGAAATTATAATTGGAGAATTAACCCTGATATGCAAATGCACCAAAATTAAAGTGTGAAGAACCTGAGACCCAGGATCCATCTTGGGTGGAGGCTTTTGATTGCCCAGAGTGTACCTTTGAAGGCCCTTCAAACAAATACCTACTTTTATTCTCTTATTCTTGTCTACCCTCTGTTTTCAGGTAGCCAATTCAAGGCATCAGGATGACCAAGAAGCATCTACATTATTGTCTCATCAATGCAAGAAATCCTGCTGCTATGGCTGCTGACACTGTCCAAATTCTTAAAAATAAATCACTGTCATTTTTCCCATATCAATACTACTTTCAAAGGCAGATTTTCAGAATTAGCAGCTGGAATCAGCTTTCTTATCCTTTTGGAGTTTGTTTTTGGTCCTGGCAAATGTCTGAAATCTCAAAGTGACATTTTAGCTTCGATGTTAGATATTTACAAGTCTACAGCTGATGTCTGAATGTCTAAATGTTGCAGAAGAATAACCATGGAAGGAGAAAATCACTAAAATCACTAAAAGAAAATCACTAAAAGATGGCAAAGAGATCCAAATTCTAAAACTCATTTTCCAGTCCGTTCTTAAAGCTCCATAGGAAGGGCAGTGATTTAATGAGAAGTGATGGACCTGTTGAATTACATTTAAATGGAATTCATAGTACAGAAGGAAAACAGATACTGAAGCAGTATGAAGAGGGACACATATTACCTCTCAATAAATCTCCACAGAAAGCCCCATGTAAAGCTGGTGGAGAGGATCAGCAAAAGAATTATCATAGGCAGGATGATCTGCTAGTTGTACCAAAGATATTCAACTTTCAGCATGATCTTGTTAGGAGAAAGACAATTTTAATCATAGATTTAATGCAAGAAGCTTTAAATTAAACCATCAGACGTGTACCTAACATAAAACCAGTTTCTGGGGTTCACTTTATCATCCAGAAAACACGCTTACAAGCAGTACTTGATAGTTAAACCCACAGTAGCAGCTTTCTGCAGCACTGAAGTGAAACTGTGCCATGTGATTTGTCTGACGTGATTTTTAAACAAGCAATGAGGCACAGAAGGGAACAAAGGAAGAAAAGTGCTAGACTACTTTTTTTCTACTTTTCTGCCAAAAAAATGTTTTCCACATGGATTAATAGGGGGACGAGGTCAGGAATCTTGGTGATATTTTTACATGAAATCATTATCAAAATTAGTAAGTCCAAATTTTTCTTTGAAAAATATTCAATTTCAACTGCACTTCCAAATAATGGTCATATAATTTAATAAAGTTATCCCATTATGAAGTTTTCTGATACAATACATAACTCTCTGAATTAACTGATTACATTTTACCTCATATGTAACTTCATAAAAGAGAAATGAAAACATTTCATAGCCAGAGGAGCAAAAGCATGCACAGCAGCACTTATGCACTGACATAGGTGTAGATGCACTTTAAAATATGGCATTGTCCTACAAAATGTCCCATACACTAGAAATTATCCTCTCTGTCCTGAAAAGCAGATGACCATTTATAATTCCAGTTTTCTTCTTCTGATTCTTGAAGGAAAAAAAAAAAAAAGGAAGGATTTCTTCTTTTGCTTAACAGCTATGAAAAACTGGAACTTTTCATCAGACTTATTAATATATTTATGATGCATGAGACAGACAGCAATACCAAAGCAATTAGGCACTAAAGCTCCCCTGTGGATATTTCTCTCTTTTTTCTTCAAATATGTTAAACTCCATCTCTTAAAGGAATGCCTGTCAGCTCCTTGTGCATCTAGCCAGTCTCGCTGCTGATTCTTGTTCAGGCTTTTTTACCTGTTTGACAAGAAACTCACAAAGAGGGAGAAAGAGAGGAACTTTCCCTTTAGGTCCAGCTTTATTATAAACTGATGGCAATAGTCGTTTACACTGTAATATAATTAAAGAAAATTGGGTTTTTCTACTTTGGTTAAAAATGGATAATAATTATCTCATAGTTCATTGGTCTGTTTTTATTTAAAATGTCATTATCTGTGACAAACACCCTAAGAAAAAAGTATCGTCTAACCTAACAATGAACATTGGCAAAAAAGGAAGATCTAAATAGTGATAATGAATGTTGCAAATGCACAAGCTCTCTTTTTAAGTGTTGGGAATTGTTGACTTCAGATATTGCTACTCAAAAGTAAGTATTTTGCTGAACTAGTCTAACTGTGCAGAAGTACTCTATCTACATATATTATGTAAATTAGATTTGGAAACATTTTTGTTTATTCTGTACTAAAAATTGGTAGTTTATTGCCATTATGTAAATGATACGTGGTAGAAATAGTCTCTTTTTTTCCCCCAGAGAAATTTTAAAAACTCTGAAAAACTCAGTGAAGTCCTGAGTATGTATGTTTCCACAAACTGCAGCAAGAAAATATTTAAGACATTATTTTTCTTCTTTCCATGTTAGAAAATAATTATCATGGTTAATGAACATTCCTCCCAACAATTTTTGTCAATGCCAAAGGCTGAATCCAGACTTAGAGAGAGCAATTGTGCCTATAAGGCAATTTCTTCTTGAGTGAATGGTAATAAAACTCTCCTAAGTGGACACACGTTTTATAATCCAAAAGTAGGCTTATGGACTTGCAGTGCTCTGATTGAAGTCACAACCATTTTAGCATCTCTGTAATTGCTACAAGAATAAGGAAAATAGGAAATGTTCACTTTAGCTGTAAATTAAAGATCCTTTGATACACTGAATTATTGGTATGTACAACTCCCTGTACATAAATATGATATTAACAACTGAAATAATTACTTTCATAGTCCTCATGAGTTCAGAGAACATCTTAAAAAGTCACCTTTTGGAATTTTCTATATTGTCCAATAATTATTGAGAGACATCCTGGATAAGTACCCATATTAAAATTTGGTTGGCTAAAAGCAGATAAAATAAATCCACATCTTGGTGATCGGTAGACACCTCTCAAATTCAAACATAAGCTTTTTTAATCACCATGTTCAAGCTAAGATAAGCACAATAGATAAACTCACTAATCAACAGATAAATGGTGAAGAACAGAGAAAACGCTTAAGATGTGTGTGGGGAAACTAAAAAAAACACCAAAATTTCAGTATCTTGTCTGATTTGCACCAGATTTTTTCTGCCTCTGTCTGTAGTAACTTGTCAACTAGATCTGTTAGACTTCTGCTTTTATAGTGCAGCTTTATAGCACATCCAGTAATTAGAGAATTACAAATGCATAACTTACATTTTGTTCCTTTTCAGAGACTTTTCTTCAAAGAAAAAGAAAACTATTCATAAAAACGAAACAAGAAAAATTTAAGCTAGAATGATTCAGCCCACTTAACCAGGCATGGCTATTTGCAAAATGTATATTTGTAAGAATAAACAACTTAGAAAGTAAAGTAATCTTAATTCCCACAAGTTTTCCCACCAAAACCAAAACACACTCTCTTAAAACAGTCTTAATGTAGCATGGACTATTTGGCTTAACAAAGCAATGGGTGGATGCAATTCAAAGATTTCTTTTATACATTCAAACTCAAGTGATCTAGTTTGAACGAAAGTGAGCTAGTTCATTTGCAGTTATGTTTTCAAAGAGTGACCTTACAGAACATGGTGCAGGATAGTTTTCCTTAACTGAATTACCTTACTTCATGTCTTCACAGAAAACACATCAGCATCCCCTTTACTAAATTTCAAAGAGAAGAGGTATGCAGAGACGTGCTATGCAATTTTGTCATGTTTTAACCCAAACTGGCAACTCAGCACTGCACAGCTGCTCACTCACCCTTTCCCCCAGTGGAATGTGGGGGAAAATCAGAAAAACAAAAGTAAAACCCATTGAGATAAGAACAGTATAATAATGGAAATAAAATATATTAATTTCAATAATATCATAATTTTAACATAATTTTCATTGATTTTATGTACCTTTGACAAATGTCTACAGACATTCTTATTTATAACATTGGAGTTGAAGGATTAAATATTCTGGATTAAATATTTGGCTCATTAAGCACTAGACAAACACGTTCTACCTTTCTGTATTTAATGTATGGACATATCTTGACTCTCTCAAAGGCAGAGAGACCTCGACAAATTAGAGGGCTGGGCAATCACCAACCGTGTGAAGTTCCAACAAGGGAAAGTGCCAGATCCTGCACCTGAGATGGGGCAATCCTGGATGTGTGCATAGACTGGGTAATCAGATGCTAGAGAGCAGTGCTGCAGAAATGGACCTGGGGGTCCTGGTCCATGGCCAGTTGACCATGAGTCAGCAGTGTCCTGGCAGCCAGGAGGGACATCAATGTCCCGGGGTGCATCAGGCACAGCATCGCCAGCCGAGCAAGGGAGGGGATTGTCCCGCTCTGCTCTGCACTGGGGCAGCCTCACCTCGAGTGCTGGGGGCAGTTTTGGGCACCACGATAAAAGGAAGACATAAAGTTATTAGAGAGCGTCCAAAGTAGNCCGGGAGGGCGATGCTGGCAGGCCGTAATCTGCCCACTAATATGCTCTAGGAGAGTCCGTCCTACAATGAGAGGGTGTGTCCTATCAGCTGTGGAGCTAAATCTTGAGACGTCTCTTCACTCGTTGCCTCAGTCTCTCCTCTTTTCTTTTAAACAGAGAAGGGTGAGGTGTAGGGGTGCTGATTTCTCTGCTGAGGCAGATCTTCACCCCAGATACTGCACAGACAGGCAGCCCCTGCAAACCCAGTGTTCCTCCCCCTCTCCTTCCCATTGGTCTGGACTCTGTCACCCCACTGTATGTACCCCGCCCCTTCGGTATTTAAGCAGCTGTCCTCCATTTTGTGTCGCTCCTCTGCGGTTCTCTCTATGCGTGGTGGTCTCCTAGGCGCGGGGGCTGGTCCCGGGACCTCGCAGCCGCCTCCGCCACCACAATAAAAGCGTGCCTTGGAACCCCACTACCGCGTGGAGCCCCTCTCTTTTCGTCGTCCGCTCTCTTCAGCCCGCTGGCCGCGAGACGCCGGTGGGGAAGAGAAAAAGCGTGCCGGTCCTTTCTGTCGCGGTCGGCGACATGGTCTGAGGGCACAGGGGTGGTACATAGGCAGGGCTGGGGTAAGGAAACCAATAGGAAAACTCTGACAGAGGGACAAAGGGACAGAGGCCAATAGGAGAATGGGGAGGGGAGAACTTTCTGGAGCAGAGTTGTATAGGACAGAAAAAGGGGCAGGAAAACCAATGGGCCAATCGGAGGAACAGAACTGGGGTACATCAGCATAGTAGAACAAAGCATCCTGGGAGATGCCTTTTCTGACACCCTAACCTCAGGCGATCTCTCAGGGTCTGTCCCTTTAGTGGACGCTCTCATTCTCCTGATTAGGATGCTCACTGACTCCACACACTTGATTATTCTTGTGGGTCCCTTCCAATTTAGAATATTCTGTGATCCTGTGAATCAAACGAGCTCATGTTGCTAAGGGTGTAACTCCACTGAGAGAAAAACATCTCTCACAATGCTGCCAACTACCGTAAGACGGCATTGAGTTTTACTTTGTGTATAATGGGTTGTTTCATAGGTAATCTGTTGAGCAAAAAAAGACCATTAAAACAGATCATAAAATAGCACTACTTCCCTTAGAAATTCTGACATATTTGCTATGATACCAAGCTGAGGAAAAGTTCAGAATTTCTGAACAGAAATGAAAGACAACACTTAGGAATATAAATACAATTTTAATGAAATAGATCATGTTCCATAAAGCAAAAAATATATTAAATACTGCCTGCATTCAAAAGTAAAGCACTAAGGTTGAAATTAACAGTGTAGGTCTAAGTGCTTTGAATTTTTGCTGCTAAAAATTTGTCAGAATCAGCACTTTATCAGTGTTTACATTTGAGGAAAAGGCACAATTTCACAGGGAAACCACTTCCATGTAGGCTTTCACAGCCTTTCCTATAAGCTATATCACCTGAGGCAGTGTTAAAGAAATCGTTACATTTGGAAAATCAAATCTCTCCAGCTCAGAATCCAAGAAGAACAATTAAAATAAAACAAAAATACTTTCAAAATAATCTCTTTCAGTGTCAGCTATTACTGCTGGAGGTAAAGGGTCAAGATGATCCTTTGCATTGCTTTTCTTAACTTCTAAGTTCAACTTAGTATAAAACATCAGATATTGTTGCTCTTTTTGAAATCCAGCTTTGTCAAAACCCATCTGCTCTATATGAAGTCATCAAAGAGCCTATTATTTTATCTGAGTCTTATATTGTCTCAAAGGAAAATTTTATAAGGTCTTCTGACAGTTTTTAATTATTGAGAAGACAGTATTGCTACAACTTTGTGTTTAAAAACATGGCAATAACTTAACAGGAAAAGCTTTAAGGACATTAATTCTTGGTGTGACTTGGGAACATAAGAATAGCTATTGTGCGTGCCACCAAAGGTCCACGCCCAGCCCTGTGTTCAGTTTCCAAAACAGACTGGTTTTGTGAAACACCACTTATGGCTGGAGAAGGGCCAGGACAGGAAAAGCTGCAGATGACACCTCTCTTTTGTGCTCATCCTGTCTCAAAGCTTTTTAGTTTTGGGGCTGCCTTAGTGGGATATGATTCCTGAGAAGTAACTTCCTAGAAACTTCCCTTCTATAAGTTTTCCCACTGTGAACTTTAATCACATAAAGAAGATATTGCTTTTTCAGAAAATAGTTTCATGGATTTTGGTGGGGGTTTTTTTCAAACTTCCTGCACATGTAAACCTGTACACATAAAGTTCCTTAATATTAACAGTTTAACTGGAGCTATGCCACAGGCTGAGGGATTATGAAACAGTGTGTAAACCCTAGAGTTTATCTGACAAAAACAACCCTAAAACTCCTGGTAGAAATGTTATTACAGTATGTTGTTCCAGCCAAGTTCTTTTGAGAAGATAAATGCACTCAATTCTCACTAACTTCATGATTCCAAGAAGCTGTCTTTTATTAGAAACACGGCTTATATAATCACACAAGTAAAATGTATTTGGGACCTAACACAAAGACAATTGAAATCAATAACATTTGTTCTATTGACTTCAGCTTGGTTTGGCTTAAATCCTTAGACTGTTTCACCTGCCAGTTCATTTCCAGAAGTGAACTTAAGCATGTGCTTTAGTGATTTAGCCTTCCTGAAGAGGGATGCGTTTAAGTATGTGCTTCAATGATGTGTTGAATTGGGATTTTAAAAGCTGAATGGGAGCAAATTTCCTAATATGCTATTATAAATTCTGAAGAAGTGCATTTGGGCATGTAAATTTAGATAGGAGTTAAAATAATGAGGGATGATAATGACTCTCTTATGATACATTGAATAATTCAACACACACTTTTCTCTTTTTAGAAGTTAATTTTTTGAGAACAACAATACAAAGTTTAATGACCGAAAACAACACACCAACAGTTACAATATAAAATAACCCCTCACATTGTTTTTAAGCAATTCATGCAACAAGGCAAGTCATTATAATAAAGTATCTTTATTTGCAAGAGTGGGTGATAAGCCACAGCTAATCAGTTTTCACTATACAAACCTGCCATCATTTTTAATTTTGGACAGAAAATGTTTTCATATATCTTTAAAGGACTCAAAGTCCCAAAATAGAAGCAGCCGTACGATTGTCCAGATGATCCACTTTTATCCAACCACCACTAGCTGGAAATTCAGGGATTGTAAAACAATTTCTGGTGCATAAGAAGAAAGGCCAATAGCTGATACCACACAATTTAAAAGACGTATGTACATACTTGTTAGCAAACATCTGAATAAATAAAAGATAAAGTTGGTCTATGAGTTACTGTGTAGCTGATTTGCAATACGATTTTAATATTAAATAGAGGTAGATATTTTAATTTGTGGTTGAATCCAACATGTCTAAGCCAGTAAGTTTGAGTGCTAAATGAATTCAGTATTAATTCAGTATTGTTCTCTGACAATATCCAACTGCTCCAGGCGTGAATGAAAACTGTATTATGCTATAAACCAAGAAATAGTACCTATTCCAAATGACTAAATGTTGCACCTTCACTCCTCATTACTGTCTAAGAATGCAATCTTTCAGGTTTTAGGAGAATTAAATAAAGAATATACTTAGCCCTGGAGAGCTACACCTTCTGTCCTTCCTTAATGGCATGCTTTGACCTAGTCCCAGCTTACATATGGGGAAAAGGTTAAAAGTACATAATTTGTAAGTACATATATTGACTGATACTGAGGACAACAATCCAAAACATCCTTTCAGTTACCAATACATGACTTAGATTTTGAAACTACTTTTAACTGCTTAGTATGACTGCACCTCTGATAGACAGTTTATTCTTTCTGGATCAAATTCTGCTCTTGATTACCATGGTATTAATGAGTTATTTTAATTGTTTTTCAGGGATTCCCCTGAAAGATGGGTGAAGGTCATAATTAGGCTTTATATTACCTGAAAAATACAAACCTGTAGAAATGATAAAGTCTTCAAACCTGAGGTATGTTACTTAAAGGTAAAAATGATTTTGGAAGTTGGATCTTTAGGGATCTGTTACACCCTCAAATCGAGAACATTTTTTTTTTCCTCTGAACACCCTGATTAGGGTATGCAAAAATGGATCTTGCTATTTAGAAATGTGTTTATTCACTTCAAATGGTTCTATTAATTCTCTCTGCAAAGGTGTTCCAGCCTATGGAGGTCTGCTGGATATTGCCTAGAATAACCTTTCAGAGTACACACAATCCAGGCTGGACTACCAGCACCTGCTTACCAAGTTAGAACATGATCTTAATCAAAATAGTTTCTCCATTTCAAGGACATAAACCTTCTATTTCCCTTTCCACATCCAGATCTTGCCTTTATAATAGGCTGTCTTTTTTAATGCTGCATACTCTCCTGAGACTCCCCCGTGAATATACATGGACAGTTAACACTTTCACATCCACCACTTCCTACCCTGCAAGCAGTGAATATCTGGGCCTTTGTTGCTAATGACACTGCTCCATTTTCCAAAGGGAAATGACCTATGAGGCCCCTTCTGTTATCACATTGAACATATCTCTCTCTCATCACCACTGGTATTTCAATTTTTATTAAAGGTGAACTCCAGCACTATTTCTCCTTGCTCTTCCCCTGTCACTCTGTGATACTCCCGCACTTGTCTGATTCAGTTTATGACTTGCTAAACTGTGACTGAGCAAGTTCAAGTATGAGACTTTGCACAACCCCATTCAAGTCCTTTTTGAATGCAGACTTCTGTCATGCTTATCAATCCTGTCAACCTCTACAAAACTCTCGGGTTTTTTTTGCTTCTTCCCTTAGAATGTTGACTCTGAGGTCAGGAAATATATTCCTGCTCCGAAGTCAATGCTGCTGAAAATAAACAGCTGGAAAAAGTACAGCTCTTATAGAATTGCTCAAACAAACATCCACCCATAAAAGTAATTCTGGAGACATAATTATAAACAACCATAGATAGTTGTCTGATTCACAGGTACCAACCTAATGGATTGATTTAGCATTAGGGGTACTGTATTTTCACGTAGAATCCCTACTAGTTTCACCAGAGAAAACAGTATCAGCTTTTCTTTTGCAGCTATCAAAATTATTCAATTTAGAATAGCATAAGTGCCATCCAATTTACCAGTCTCAAAGCCCCTAAGCACCTTTGTGAAACCAACAGATTTATTGGTTTTCTTTTATGCTAAACACATTAATGTGCTGAACTGGTCACAATAAGAGTTCGGAAGTTTTTGTGCTATCATAAACTTAAATTAAACGATGTTATTTTTATTGAGGGATGTATTTTGAGTAGGTACTTCAGATTGTCCTTGAACCAACAAATGAAATTAAAGGGTAGATTAGAAAAGTAACTGCTGAATATTAATTTTTCATGGGATTTAAAAGTCCATCATAGGCATTAAGAGATGACAATCAATAAAAGTGTTCAACTCTTCCCTATTTTGTAAACAAGCAAAGTCAGACACCTAAATATTTAAGTTTTGTACACCATCTATAGGACCAGTGAAGATACAGTCAAGGTGTTTTGTTCAATCAAAAACATTTATTTGTAACAGAGCCTTCAGAATTATGAGGGCTACACTGAAAAAGAAATACTGGATGTAATAGATCACATGGGTCTTCACTACCATTCATCAGATAAATAAGCTCCTAAGGGGCTCTTAACTCCACCACATACAAAATTTTGCTGCGTGTGTGGTTTATCAATAAAACTGAATGCCTTTTAGCAGCCCAGCAGTACAAGTGTAACATCTGAATTTAATTCACAGTTTTGCTATGTAAGGAAGTTTTCAGGGCACAGTTTAGTGTCTGTTCTGGGTTTGGCTTTTTCAGTGAATTTTTCTCCCATCTGGTACCTGGAAGAAGGACAATGTGGGGGGAGGACGTTGTCTGAGAGACAAATGGGAGCAATTAGGAAACAGAATCTGTAGCTGGGTGTCGCAGCATTCCACTGAAATAGCCCTGGCTGGGGGCAGGTTGCAGGTGATAACTCGAGAAAAAATGGTGAGGGTGCTACCCCAGAGGCTTGGCTGGGTTTTGCTTGGTCCTGTTTCCAGGTTCAGGGGACGAAGCAGCTGTTTGCCTGTTCTCCTGCCATTTGTCCGCTTGGGGCTCAGAACCAGCGCATATGGGGCTGAAACATCAGGATTTGCTCCTGCCAGACCTTCTGCCTGCAGCGTGTTGCCATGGCTACTCCTGTGTTTTGGACTCCGAGATCCCAGTCTGCTGCGGTTTTCCTGCACTGCAAGTCTGCTAAATTCTTTTTTTATTTCCCGTCTGTTTGGGGGCGGGGGGTCTGGAACCAACGTGTGGGGTGTCCCCATGGGGGCCACCTCTGAGCAGTAGCGCGGCAATCGTGACCAGCTGCCGCCCGTAACTCCCCGGCTCGGCCAAGCCGCCATTACCGCGTGCTCCCCGAGCTCGCTCCGGAGCGCCCCCTGCAGCCGCGGGGGAACCATCGCCCCCGCCCTGCTCACCGGGAGCCGCCAGCGCCCCTGCCGGCCGTGACCGGAACTGCACCAACGGGGAAAGTGCTTAAAGAGCAGGAAGAGACTGTTTATTGGGTTTTGGTTTGTTGTTGCTGCCGTTGTTGTTTGTTTGTCTTGATATACATATATATATTAGTAAGGAACTGTTGTTCCTTTTCTCATATCTTTGCCTGAAAGCCCCGTAATTTCAAAGTTATAAAAATTTGGAGGGAAGGTGGTCACATTTTACATTCCCGGGAAGTTCCCACCTTCCTTGGCAGACACCTGTCTTTCAAGCCAAGACAGTGGCATAAGAGGCCTCTTCTTGAAATTGTTGTTCATTCTGTAAATTTCATATTTTAGTGAAATCATGAAAACGTTCCTTGTGGTTTCAGTCAGAATATGGTCTTCACTCTTTTCTGTGTGTTTTTCATAGAACCACAGAATATGCTGAGTTGAAGTGACCCATCAGGATCATCAAGTCCAATTCTTTTCACACACTCACCTTTAATCTTGTTTTTCTGTGGTAGGGTATGACTTCAGCACTGCTATTAACTTTCAGGAACACAGCAAAGAAAATACTCAAAGGTTAAATAAGATTTACTAGACTTGAAGATAGTTGGAAAATATAATTTGATACATTTTTGCTACATCATGACAACATCCCACTTCTCCCAGTGATGCCTTAGGTTTTATGCTTATAAACAGAAAAGTTCTCAGAAATAAAGCAAAGCAATCTAATACACACTAATAAGCCGAGAGAGAAAACAAGGAGAAAGCAGGATTTGAACTCGTGAGCTAAAATTTTCTAGGTGGTGGCTAGCAAAGGTTCAAACCCACTGCCCCACCTCTGGCTCTAACCCAAAAAGCCTGGTCACTGCAGTGCTAACCTCTCACAAAGTGACAGTCTAACTGAGGGAGAATCAAATGAGTCCCCTAACAAGCTCTCACGAGCTGACAAGCTAACAAAAGACGGGAAACACCAAAAGAATCTCTCCTTGGACTCTCTGGAGTCCCTAAACAAACTATAAGAGATCTCTTTAATGCCTAACACAGGTGCTAACAACAAAATAACGAAATATCACCTTTATTCACCTACTCACGTGCCTCTGTGTTGAATCTGGAGAATTTTTGGCGTCTTGGGCTCCTCAGCCTCCTGGACTGTAGCAACTGCCCGACCCCCCCCACCCCGCCCTGGCGTGCTGGCATGGGGAGGGGGAGCTGAGCTGGATCTTTCTCAGTCCCAGAGGATTCCCGGAAGCCTTCTTGTCCCTTTGTGGTTGCCAAAAAATTGATGCCTGAGGTGGCCAGCTAAAAAACAGAGACTAGACAGGAATAAGGGAATAAAGGTAGGTATTTATTTGAAGGGCCTTCAAAGGTACACCCTGGGGAGTCCAGAGGCTACTGCCAAGATGGACCTCAAGATGGACCACAGGTCACGAGTTCTTCACGCTTTTATAAGTTTGGTTCATTTACATATCAGGGTTAACTCACCAATCAAAGCTTCAGTTAATGATGTAATTTCCCCAAGCTTGCCCCCCTCTCAGAGGTTTTTGGTTTACACTTTTCGGGCCTAGTACGATCTGGGTGTCCTTGGAGAGCAAAACTAGAGAGGCTTTGTTATGTCTAACCAGCATAAGAGAATAGCAGCTAACAGCCTACAAGACACTTCAGAGTTACACACTAGGCAATACAGGATTTGAAAAACACGGAAGTTAAAACCTAAGGCATCACCAGTACTTATAACACTGGGGCTGAATATTGTCATCTGACACATTGTGAGGAGCCAATTTAGTTTTGATTTAGCCAATTTAGTTGGCCTCAACCCTGCTTGTTGGGGTTGTCAGAGGCATGTGGGGGGAGGAATTGTACACATGCCACTTGCAGGAGGCAGCCAGGAGTGGGGGAAGCCTCGTCTCTGAGGAGACTTCACCTGGCAACATGTCACATGAGGCAGTCAGTAGGAGACATTGTGGAGGGGCTTTTCCAACCAGGTCATGAAAGGTCTCCATCAATGGACAGCAAAGAAAGGTTGGATTGGACCAATGGTCTCCTGTCAGCAGGCAGACTTTGGGAGGGTCCGGGGGGTATAAAAACTAACTGCATCACGGGCTCGCTGCTGTTCACTGGGGCTCCCTGCTGTTTGCTGCTGTTCGTTGGCTCATTTGCTCTCTCCTTTGCCCCAGCCCCAGCCTGCCTTCTGGCTCTCCTGTCCTCGCTGGCTCTTGCTCACCCTTGCACCTGTCCTGCCTCCCTATGTCCCTGACTGCTGCCTTGCCAGTTCACGCCCGCATCCCTGCCTGAGCTACCTACTATTCAACCCTGCCGATCCAGCCCGCCCTGCCACCCCAATCCAGCGATCCTCGCCGTGACCCTGTCCAGGGTCCCGGACCTCCCATCAGAGTACCCACTCATCACATGCCCAGTGCCATTGCTACGGGAGCCATGCCTGTGAAGCCGCGCCTCTCTGAGAGCTGTGCAGGCTTGTTAAGACCCAGCCCGGCCACAGGCAGGCAGCGGGCACAGCCCCCCGCCGCCTGGACGCCGACAGCACTGCCCTGACTTGCTGGTGGTAACACCCTCTTGTTCTCTCTCTCTCCCCTCTTTCCCATTCCTTTTCCGTTTTCCCTCTTTCTTTTCTGTCTTTTCTAGCCCTCTTTCATTTGGGCAACTCCTTTTTCTTTTTGTTCTTTGTTATCAGTAAATGGTTCTCAGATACCAGGTTTGTCTCATTTGGCTTAATTTCGTTCCTGACCATCTAATTCTAAAAGAACTTTTCGCCGTTTCCCTCAGTGGAACGCAACATATGTTGACCTTCCCGGGCATTTCTCTTGCTGCAGAAAGGTCGTTTAACTGCGTCTGCAAATATTGGCAGGTCAGTACTGGAGGGAATTATGGCTATGCCCCACACCTCACACTGAAGAAAATACTCTTGGGATAAAATTCATCAAAACCCTATATGATGCCAAGATCCTTTTATGGGTGTTTTTCCTGTCACATGAAAGTTCTAGCCACATATGATTTCCCTAAAACTTAGAATTAAAGCTTTCCATTGATTTCTATCTGTACAGAAATCTGTGCCGAATTTTCAGGTGTAAATAAGGGATGGCCTACTAAATGTCAAATACCATGGAACATAATTGTTCATTAAAGATATACAGTCTGTAAAGGAACATGAAGCGCCAAGGATTTTCTTGCAACTTCCTTGCCCATCAACTGAAGTTTGGACAAGGCAATAAATCAGTCTTATGGCATCCATCAATTTAATCAGGCACCTACTTAGGAAAGCTCAGAGGTTCTGAAGCCTGTGAAATGGCATTTTTCCACAACTCTTTCTGTTGTTCTCAATCGTGTGGATAGTGGTACCTCAAAAGTTTGCTTTAGTGTCAAAAGGAAGAGAATAAAAATTAAGAATTAAAAAAGGCATCAACATTCTTACAGTCATATTGTGAGGAAAGAGGACACTAAATTAAACAGGCATTGTCATAGTCCACTGGATGATGTAAGTGTCCAAAGCTACAAATATACAATATATTTTGGGTGGCCCCGAAGTAGGATTTACTGTATTCTGATAGTTCCCCTGAGTATTCTTTTAACATATAATGCAAACCTTTTTTCATCAACAGGCATTCAGTGTAGCTTCATAAATGTCAAGAATGCTTAAACATCACTGATACTTGAAAATACAAGAAAGAAACATAATCCTGGTGTGTGAAAGGAATGTAATAAAACCAAAGTAAATATAAAAAGTATAGGACAGAAGCTATGTTGTCATTAAGTTCTGTTAATTGTGACATAACAAAGGCTATGTTGCTTGAAGAATTTATTAAAAAATACAGATCTCACAGAAAACTCTGCGAACTTTCGTCAAAATCTACAATTTCATAGGATTGCACTGATCTGAATGAAATTTTCAGCAGAAACAATTTAAAGTATTTGTTACTATTTTTTTTCTGATGCATGATTTCATCTCTTAGTGTCTTCTTTCTTTTTGTCAATTTTCTATTTAAATAAATTATAATTTGGATACCACATAAACATTCTGTTGTTACCAAATGAATATTACAGACATTTTTTTCGAAAATACAGATAACCTGCTAAAATATGAGAAGAAAATAAAATTTTGCAAACCCATAATATTCCAAACAAATAGAAACCTGACCTCCATTTCCTATTGGCATCTGTGTACATTCATAAGAAGATTAATTTGTGACATGAACATTCTCTCGCACCATTTCATCTGAAGGTTTTGAAGCAACCTTATTGACCACTTTAATGTGCAAGGAATATACAATAAGAAGGATGGAGACAGTACTATAGTGCTTAAGAGTGTCTTCCAAGAGAAAATCTCTTATTCAGAGACTACACAAAAAGAGGATAAAAAGACATTCTCTTTTTCAAAATTGTGGTTAATCTGAAGTAAGAGACAGACTGATAAAGAGAGAAAACTGAAAGCAATAAAAGTGAACAGTGATACAGCATTCATCAGGCAGGTAGAAAGGATTTGTGTGTAATGAATCAGAAACAGAAAACTGAAAGGCTAAACTCAAAGACAGCTACACTTGTGGTTTCACATACAGTTCAGGAAAGCTATTTTCCAACAATAAGGAGGATAAACAGGCAGGAGGATAATGCAGAAATATTTGACTGAAAATTAACACATTGATGGTTGAGTCTCTAGGTGATCGGTCAGTCCAGAGACCATAAAAATTAATAAATTAAACCATGAAAACAAAGGTAAGTGACTGAGATATGGCATGAGAGAGCTGAAAGACAGAGCAATGCTTACAGGGTCAAATTCAGCAATGGGAGATAGTCTGGCTTGTGTTCTTTAACCCTCAGATACAGCTGGTAAACCACCAAGGGAAGTAAAGTAGCATTATTTATCTCCTGATGGCATAGAACCAGTATCAGCAGAATTAATGATTACCTGTTTACTAGAGAAAAAAAGTCCTTATTTTTCTCTGATACTGTAGTCATACAAACTTCAAGTGTACCTAAAAATAACAAATACAGGCGCTGAGCAAATTTAATTAGGGAAAGTAAGGTCCAGTTTCATAATGGAAAATAAGTTTGAGTAAATTTTGTTAGCTTCTCAAATCTAAACCATAATTTAGAAGAAATGTAATGGTAGAATAATAGAATATCCTAAATTGGAAGGGTCCCATAAGGGTCATCAAATTCCAAGGACCTTAAGAACTGTAAAATTGAAGAAATAGCACCTGTCTGTATCAAACAGCAGGAAATATAGTTTCTTCTACAACTACAAGTATAAATAGGAGAAAAACTCAGTAGGCTGCTAACACATTCTGATTTGAAGTAGCAGATGAACTGATCTTGTGATGCCTTATGTCAAGAATAAAAACTGCCCATGAGTAAAAGGGTGATATGTTGAGCCATGACAAGTGGAAGATTATACATATAGTTATTGTTTCATCATCCTCTCATAACACAGCTACAGTAGCATCACTACACTGTCTATATTTATACTATTGGAAGATTTCCATCATGTCATGGACTTTCTGTATTTGTTTGACAGAGGGGACAGCAGAACAGAAGAGATTGGGAACTACTGAACTGACAATGAAAATCGCTAATTGCACCTGTATTCAGGGAATGTAGACATCTAAAATGTAGACATTTAAACATTTTAGAAGCTACAACTGATTTCTGCTCAGCTCAGAAAAGCCTATCGGACACTTTATTTCCTACTGCCATTCAGTTCCTGCTTCATGTTACTCAGTATCCATCATAACATTGATTATGAGCTTGGCAATTGTAGTTCATCTGACATCACAGAGAAAATTACATGTCCTTCAAAATAAAATTACAGCATTCATGAATGATCAGTCAAGCACATCTCTTGCTTGACTGAATGCACTCTACCTGTATAGATCTCCCGTGGCAGAGTCACTTAGTTTTGAAATGATGTGTTAATAGTACATACTGGAGGGCAGAGATTGTCAAGCTAGTGATGGTTAAATGGAGGCAGAACAGGGCTTTTTAGACTGGCACAGTGCAAATGCAGCTGTTTTCCTTCTAGGGTCATGCGCTCTTTGCTGGAGTCGCTTGGGCAAAGACATACTAAAGGACATCAGACTGGAATGCAAGACTGTTGCAGGATACTACCTTGCAATAGTGCAAGATATTTTTAACTATATCAATATGCCATTATAGCATCATCAAATTCTACCTATCTCATAATAGGTAAGCCTTAGTCACAGCTGAAATACTCCGTGAATTTTGTGACGTTTTAGAGATCTATCAGCATAAGCTTCGTTGTTTCAACAAGAAATGGGTAAGTTATTAATTCTGAAAGTATCACAAATGTTTTTCAGACAGAAAGATTGGAAAAAGAAGGAAATAAGATGAAGAAATTAAGAAAGATAAGAAATATATGTAAAGCAAGAAAAGGAAGGTAGGATAATTTTATATAGCCTATGAACCAATAAAATATAACAGTCTATTTTTAAGAACTACCAAAACAAATAACTATTGTAATCTAAATTGTTTTAAGGCTTGGAAGAACTGAAAAAATATATCTTGATCATGCTACAGCAGGATTCCTTCTGTTAGTTAGCATGCCAGTCATAAATAACACAAAGACATTTTGCCAGTGCTTCAATTTACACAAAACCTTGCAGGATTAGTCTTTTACATCTGAAAATTACTAGAAATTTGGGGGGAGTTGATGAAAATTTTGATTAGTGAAAAACATAATTCTGCTTGAGAGTGTAGCAGGTCTGGACAATGACTCAAGAAAAGGAATATTTTGAACTATGATATTCTCAGGTGGGTAAAATTCAATGTTTCAAGATATGCTCTCCAACTGCTCACTATA
This sequence comes from Pachycephala philippinensis, assembly GCA_013397055.1. Taxonomy (NCBI): domain Eukaryota; kingdom Metazoa; phylum Chordata; class Aves; order Passeriformes; genus Pachycephala; species Pachycephala philippinensis. The sequence continues at coordinate 56,513 of VWZT01013828.1, read as the reverse complement.
TCAGGGGTGTTCAAGGAATGAATGAACGTGTCATTTAGTGCTATGGTGTAGTTGACAAGCAGTGATCTTGGAGGTCTTTTCCAATCTTAATGATTCTATGACTCTAACTCTGCATGGAAAGGCTTGGGTTTTACCTGAGAGGAGATAGGAAATCCTACAGGAAAGTCAAACTTAAGAGATGAAAAGTATTTTCCATCCAGTTCATTTGTAGCACACTGGAGGATATGTATGTCACATCTGTGACATCTGGAAGTGACAAATCTCTCATTGCCTTTATAAAACCAGTTGGTTCCTCTCCTGGGAACCTCTGTTTCTTAAGGGTGGAGAATCTGCAACAGATTTTACTGGAAAGTTTTATCTCAAGAAAATAAATGCAATATTTCCTGGTGGGTTATAATATTAATCCTCTTCTTGTAAGTACAAAAAACCCCAAACAACTAAAACCAAAACCAAGCCAACCAAAAAAACCACCAAAATCAAATGCCAAACCAGACAAAGATGTGACAACAGAGATGTATTTAAATTTTCACCCCGCAAAAAAACCACAGAAGATAGCATATTCTATTTCACAAAAGAAAGTTAAATTACCTCTGTGATTATTCAGGGAAAGACTACATTTTAAAAACCTTAGTGACTTCAGTGATCCTCAGTGACTTCAACACTTAAAAATGCACATAATTATTCATGACAATTAGAAACAGTCTGATTAAAGAAAAAGAAATTATTTCTTTGAAGAGCAAGAAAAGACAGAAGCACTTTGAGCAAGTTGTGGGTCATATATCTATTCATGCTTGACCTAACCTACCATAGTTTATGTTGATGAAAAGGAAACAAATACAGGAAGCTCTTACTCATCACGTTACAGAACTATGGACAACACACCAGAGAATTACAATCTTAGAAGGTAAAAGACCTTACCAAGTGAAAGACTCCTGCTCCTCTTAGCATGAATGCAATATCTACATCCGTGACAAAAAACCACTTGAATGAGAATTATGATTAGTATTGTTCAAAAATTTAGAGGACAGAATGAAAGTGGACAGAAAATAACTTAAGCTTGATGAGTGCCTATCATTATCTCCAAGAAAAGAAAGAGTGGAAAAGAATCCAGGGGACACTCCTTCAAGCTGTTGATCCAGCTTTTAGGAGTGAGTTAGGTCTGCCACTTGTAGATGTATCTGAAGTATACAGAATAAACACCTGGAGCTGTTTGAAATAATTTTCCTTCAGTTTAAGAAGGATATCTCCTATCACACCATCAGAAGTTTTCAGTACATCTAAACTGGGAGAAGAACCAGTTATTCACTTCTATTGGACTGTAAACTTTTACCCTCTAAATATCTTTCTGTTAACAAAAAAATATAAACATTGTACAAAACACAAGACAGCTTACCTCGATGATGCTCAATGAAGCATTAGTGCTGCATAATCTGATTCGTTTGATGCTTTAATAATGCAAAACATAGTTTCTGCTTTATTACATAGCTGTTAATGCAGAAATTACATGCTTACAAAAGATTTCCTGTATTACTATTTGCATATAGGTTTCCTTAATAAATGAGAGTGTTTACTGTTCCTTTGAAATCAAAATATTTAGTCTAAGCATTCTAGACTGAATAAAGACTGCCATCTTCTGCTGCAACTGCAGCAGATAGAGGTACCCAGGTTAGCCTCATAACATGACTATATGTTATACTAGCCTTTATCCAGTAGGGAGTATCTCCTTTCCCAGTAATGTAGTAAGAGATGTGACTAGAGATATTTACAAAATATTTGGGGGTTTTACAACCTGCTTTTTAGAGCTACATATCTTTATGCTTTTGTTCCCTTTGTGAAGAACAGAGAGGGAGCAACCTGACAAAGGACTTAATTGAATCATAGGTTACCCTGAGTTGGAAGGAACCCATAAGGATCATCGAGCCCAACTCATGGCTCTGCACAACCGTGTGCCAGAGAGTGCTGTCCAAACACTTCTTGAGCTCTGTAAGGCTTGGTGCTGTGACGACTTCCCTGGGGAGCCTGCTACACTGCTTGACCACCCCCTGACTGAAAATTTTTTTCCTGATATCCAACTGATACCTCCCCTGACAAAACTTCATGCCATTCCCTCTGGTCCTTTTTAAAGAATACATTAACCCATCCATAATTATGAAGAACTAGAACAGATTACAACTTCACTGCCATTCTTCACTCTTTATCCTGGCAGCATTACTGCCATTACTGATGCCCATTCAAAATTAAAATCGTTTAACTTAGCAACAGTTAATTTGTGTGTGGTTCAAAAACTTTGTGTTGAGTTTACTAAACTTTCACATACTCCAGGCATGATATGTGGAAGAGCAGGCCAGAACCCAAAGGCACCATTTAAAATTCTGAGAAAATTGTTTCTGTTTCAGCCCATAATTTATCAGTTATCCTATGAACTCCAAGTAATTTAAAAAAAATAAAAAATAGGCCAAGGAATAGGATCCCAAACTAAAAGAAGTTTCAACCTTAATTTGTCATCTAATACAAAAGAAAAGAGAAAGTATTCTATGTGCCAGGGATACGGCTGATGAACTTTACTGAAGAAATCTTTTGTTAGAAAATATTCCTTTGTTCACATAGAAATACTTCTAATGAATGTATGACCTAGTTTCAGAAGGATAGGTTGTTCTTAAAATCAGATATTGGGGTGAACATGAATCCTGGGTCAAACAGGCAAGGGGAGAATGCAGGCGTACATATCTCTGTCCCACAGTGGAAAAATTCACAACACAGAGCTGCTATGCTGGTGATGTCTTCTCCATGCTAGCCATGTCTGTAGCCAAATATGTGTGAGACACATCCTAAGATACCCTCCTCCAGAAAGGACATTCATAGATTGAGACTAAGAACTTAAATAGACTTTACATGTCTAAATCCAGACTCTGACCTACATATTTTTCTTTTATTTCATTCAGTGAATTATTACCTTTTACAAAACAGTACAGCTCCAGTGAGAGGCAAAAACATATTCGTTACAGAACAACTATTTATTTAAGGTGTAAATTCAGAGCCCAAGGAAATGCAATAATGCAACCTCCCTATTACGGATTATGTAGAACAGCAATTTGAAACAACCTAGAGGTTTATAGCTGGCACGTGGGTCCCTGATGTCAGAAGCAAGTGCCCTGATAAGAAAAGCTACTGGATATTCTGGGAGTGGGAGAAGGTGATGAACATTGTTCTTCACCTTCTCTTTTCTTTTTTTCTTCACTTTAACTAGATAGAAAGGAAAAGCATTTTGAAAAACCTCAAAGCTTCCACAGAACAAACTTATATAGAGAGAGAGCTAACATTACTGACCTCCGTGATCTTTGGATACAAGTTATACAAGGAGGGCTGGCGATGACATCAAAATCAGGGAGAGAGGAAACAAAAGAATAACACTGATGTGAAGGAAGCAGGAGGGCACAAAGAAAGAAAATTTCCTTGACGTTAAAGAGGCAGAGCTGGAACAAGACACAGAAGGGAAAAAACAGAAGCAACAACAACAGAAAATCACTATCACTTATTTGAGGCAGTGATAATTTCACCTTAAAGGCATTCATAACTTCACTGACATTCCTAACACTTGTCCCCCTGTTTACCTTAAGAGGCAAGTAAGTTGCACTCCAGAGGAAAAAAAACAAACCCACCAAACAGACTGAATGAGCTGTTTGCTTTGTCCTTAAGAATGTCCACAGTCAATATCTATTCATCTGACCATCTCTGCTCATTTTCCTCACCATATAACAGGGCTTTTCTTCACTAGACAACCACATTCTTGCAACTAAGCAAGTAATAAATAGCTGGCTCAAGAAGAAAGCATCACAGCCTTGAGAAACAGGCAAAGGACATGGCAATTAAACTAACACGGACAGGTACAAAGTCCATTTCATTTGCTGGATTGACATGCAGGCAACAGGCAATACTGTAAGGTATTTTTACCCCAAGAATACTGAACCCACCAATATTGTTGCTTCCAAGTGGCAAAAAAGAGAAGAAGGTGGGACCTAGAGAACATGTGCTTCCTCTCTTGTCACAGTCCAGCTGGAAGCACTGAATTCATTCCACAACTTTTCTTTGAATCCCTCTAGCCAATTATTACCAAAAGAGGATCATTTGAGAAAGAGTAAGGTTTCTATACTTTTGGGTTTGTTTTTTAATTTTACTCATCAGAACTACCTGCATGGAAGACACTTCATCTAAACATAACCACACCTGAGCCTTCCTTAAAATGATCCCATGTCATCGTGATTCCAATGTAACACCAAATCTGCATAAAGTAGGCTGCTTTTAATATGCTGTTTATAATCATCCAATTCTTGTCTGATATTGCCTTTTCTCCTCTTCCTTATCTGAGGACCCAAATCAAAAGAATCCTGTTTTGATTGCGCAGTTTGATATGCTGAGTATGTGGTCTTTGCAGAGTGTTTTTTTCTATTCTTAGGATTCTAAAATTATTCCTGCATCTCTAACAGTAGACTCCTCTTCAAACAACATGTATGCTATGTGCCCAAGTCATCTTTGATAATGTTGCTTGGCCTACAGAATCATGTAAGAGTAGCAGGCACAACTACATAAATAATAACAATAAATGGGAGCTGAAAATGAGCTCATGGCAACAGTACAAAATGTGTAAGTCTGTAATTATATAATTATACTTAAAAATATATATTTTCATCCTGAAAATGCCAGAATTTTCCACAAGACAGAAATTCTGTATATGCTAATCCCAGTTTTAGTCTCACTTAAAACAATAAACTACTCTTCACATACTTCACTTCCTTGCTCAACTATGCTATTAATGCTTGACCTCCTGGGGGAAAAAAAAACCAAAGTAGGGGTTCTAGAGATGGTAATCCAGTATCCTTTCAAATTAAAGTGTTTTATCAATTTCATCAAAAATGCATATGGCACTTGATAAGCATTCTCATTTAGTGAATAAAAACAGACAATAAGTAAAAGTAATAATATTAGATTATGCTCTGAGTTTCAAGAGTAACACTCCAGAAATCAAGTGAAATATGTAATTACTGTGCACAATCGCCACAGGTCTGGTTTTTTTGAGCTATACTGACTAAAATTGTTGTTAACTTTCTGTCTTCCACTAGCTGAACATCTTCAGGGGTTGTCAGATACTGGTAAAGGAAAACATGGTGTCAAAGCCAAAAGTGATTTAACTCAGAACTACTACTCAGGAAAAACCAAAACCATCAGTGTTTTATGAACATTATTCTCATACTAAATCCAAAACATAGAACTATACCAGCTACTTGGAATAAAATTAATTCTATCCCAGATGAAACCACATCAGGTTGCCTTCTAAATAATTATTATTTCGAAAAGCAGCAATGATGCAAATAATGATTGCAAGCATCAATGGGTTGTTTGGAATATTTCTTATGTGGGTTAGTCTTTCCATGGAAAACTGAATTTTCATGTTAGTAATTTTTTTTTCCTGATTTTTTTTCCAGTTATAGCTTCTGTTAAGGTTGGCATTGATCAGTAATGTTTAAAAAATTACAAAGGAAAATCAACTTTTAAAATTAGTTCCTTTAGTGGAACTAATACTAGGTGCATAGTATTCTTTTATTTTTAAAAGGAGCCTGCTCTTATAAATATAAATGTGATTTAGTATTATTTATTTGTAGAAATTACATTTTAAAGAAGATATTGAAGAACAATGAAACAAAAAAAAAGACATAAAATTTAGCACAAAAGGCAATGTTTCTGCGTAAAAAAGAAAATTGTAATGTGAAGCAGAGTGAGCAGAGCACATTGTTTAGTTCAAATGGCATGGAAAAATGTATACACTCTCTTTAGGGACACATCCAAAAAAAACCCTGACATGTTTTTAGATACTCAATAGTTTCTGGAAATCTGATCTATTCTCCCTACTATTCATGCTAGTGACAATAAATAGATCTTTACAAAGACTTTTTTGGTTCCTCCATTCTTAAGGAATAATTCTGCAAAGCCTTTATGCAAGACAAATCAGAACTCCAGATCCAAACACTATAGCTCCACATAGAAATGTAAAACTTTTCCTAAAAATACTTCAAAAAAAATTATTTAGGTAAAGGTCTCTCCATATTACTATGAAAATTATGACTATTCAGTGGTATTTTTAGACAGTGTGATAACTTTAATCATCTAGTACAAAAAAGAGACACTTCTGCAGTTTTATACTGAGATTATACATACAGTTTCACAAAGCTCTCTTCTCTCACTGCTTGTGGACAGCAGTTTTCATGAAAATAGATTAACTGCACTTATCTTATTAAAAGATAATAATTGTACTTTGTGAGTAAAACTTAAAATTTCTGAAGTTGCATTACATTTTATGACGGTGAATCTCCTCATCTCAAAAGTGCCAGCTCACCTGCCTTATCCGTAGGATCACCAGATTTCCTCTATTCTCTCACTGCAATGTGCATGTTCAGTGCTTACCGACTGATCAAAAAGCACCATGTAAATGCAGATGCTAATAAGCAGTCAAATAAAAACATTGTTCAAATAAAGGGACCTAAGGCTATGCAAGAATAATTTTCTAATAACTTGGCCTGATTTTAAACACAGCAAAACTCCTATTCGGTTCAGTAGACTTATACCACATAATTGTATGGATTTCAGATGTGCTAAAGGTTGCTTTAGACAAATCACACGCCTTAAAAATTCACAAAGTTTCCAATTCCTTGCGAATCAAGAACAGACTCCTCTCACATCTATACTCTTTCTATAATACTACCCTCTGCATAGCAATCATTATTAAAGGAAAATGTACAAGAAATTATATTTATGTAAAAATACAAAACAAAACAAAAAACCAGGGTCTTCTGTCCCTGTTAAAAGATCACTTAACTTTCTATATTTAAATAGCAGGCTAAACCTGAAGCACTAGGATTATATGTCCTGTTAAATTTATTATCAGAATCATAGAATCATAGAATGAATCTCATCTTCAGAGATGTTCTTGGGAATAACATTCACAATTTAGCTAAACATTAATAAAAAATTGACTCGTAGTATTTAATAGCTCTTTCCAGTTTTTATACAATAAGAGTTGAAAATAGAATGTTTGATGCAAGAAAACAAACTCTATTTTCAGTTAGTAGTGGCTTCAAAATGGTTGAAGATCTTATCTGCAACAGAGAGTAGTGGATGGAGATGCTAAAAAGTGCTACTTTATATCCTTAAATTATCAGCTTTATCCTTTGCATCACCAGAGTTAGTCATAAAATATCCTGAGTTTTACTCACAAGGCACTCACAAGGATCACAAGAATCCCAACATGTGCCTGAGAGTTTTGTATTCCAGTTTATATTTATGTATTAAAAAAACCACAAAAACTTGCTTTATAACTTATTGAAAAAGCCCCATTTCAATCTGAACTATTCGCTTTGGATTTTGTATAGTTCCATATAGATATACTAACTTTCATCTAAAGACAATTATTAGGCATCTTTTCTTCAGTGATAGACAAGATGATTCGCCTGTCAAGGGACTCTCTTCACCTTGCACAATTGGTATATTTCTTTTCAGTGCTGCCAACAGCTTCCTACATCCCAGCAGAATTCACTATAAACCAGGGCCACACTTCCTGTCTTTGGCCACTCATTTTATAACCAATATTTGCAAATATTCTTTGAAAATTACTTTGGATGAAACTTCAAAGTAGCTACCCTATGCCTAGGAATAGACGGAAAGCATAAATGAAAGCAATATATTTCTGCAATGACACTTTTCTGTAATGATGAAATTATGTACAAAGAAAATGTTCCTGAGTTTATCAGCACTTATTATTTCATTGAAATATTCATAGGAAGAATGAAAATAATTATCAGGCCCACAATATGTTATTTAATGATATCTCATTTTTTTGCAGGAATGCCTTTAATTGTAATTTTTTTTTACAGCAATATGCTTTCTTTGGGAAAAAAAATAACAATTGCTAGGCTGTCAAAAAGTTATTATGATAATAATACCACAATCTCAGAATTATATTATTCCTATGCAAAGGACTATTCCAAAGCTTATGCATGAGTCAAGAATAAAGGACTTCAAAAAACCCAAACCTCAGTATGTTAAGGTAAGTGGCAGTTAAAATTCCTGGAGGAAATCCTTTGCCTCTTTTCCTAAGAGTCAAAAAATAGCAGAAGAATTCATGGTTACTGGAAAACATAGTACTAAAAGGGAAGCTATCCCAACATGCAGGAGAAGTAAGAAGCAGTAAGAGAATAGTAGGACTACAAGAAATATGACAAATAATCTAAACTATCATAAACAGGAAAATTAGGAATAATGATATCATTAAGCATGAGTTTAAAGAGCCAGCACAAACACTGAATAAAATAAGCAAGGCAAACACAAGACCAGTTCTAACTGCCAAGGGATATAAAGGAACAAGAGAATATTTTACGAATAACTTAGAAGGAAACAGCAGAAGAAAATGAAAATCTGCTGTTTAAACATGAACTAAAAGTAGCAAGCAGTAGAAGAGATACTAAAAGCTAATGGTTTTTTTAAAATTTGTTTTTTCAACCACTTTTCAGAGAGAAGTCAATTTAAGTGGGATTTGGAACATTGTTTCAAAATTGTTTGGCCTGCTTTTTTAAGGATGCTCCAGAGAATCCAGTGGATCTTTGGGAACCTTTTTCAGTATGTAAATACTATGCAATCTATTCCCTTTTTCTTTTCAGAAAATTCATAGCTATCTTGAAGCACAAACCAGAGGACAAGACTAAAAAATAATATATAATATTTTACCTTATCTTCTACTGGATCAGAAAAGACAGAGATGTGCAAAGAAATTCTAATCGGTCTGTTTTCAGAAAATGAAACAATGATGACTGAAGTTATTAAACATTTTATTAACACCTAGAAAATATGACTGTGGCATAGATTTGTCAAGGACAAAAATACCAAACCACTTGCTTTCTTCTCTATCTAAACATACAGCCAAGTGAACATGATGCATATTTACAAAGATTTTGATGTTTTCCACACACAAGCACCTCATAAATTAGGAAACTGTCTAAATAAACAAACAAGAAATAAATGAAGAACTCTTAAAGCAATGTGGACAAGCTTATACATCATTACACTCTCAAGACACAGCAGGAGGTTTCCAATTGAGAGAGATATAGACAATTTAATAAAGAAAAGAAGGGCCACATGCAGAAGCAAAGGGGGAAAAAAGAACTTTTTCTCTTCTTGCCATCAGCAGGCAATGTCCAGTTACCACCTTCAGAAGACAAGCACCTTAATAACAGATGCCCCCTTCCTCCTCCTTTCTCTTGGCTTTTATTGCTGCATGGTATGGAATAGCCTTTTGATAAGTTTATGTCAGCTCTCCTGGCTATGTCCCTTTCCAAGGTCTTCCCTATCCCAGCCTCCTGGCCTTTTGGGGGCAGGGGGAGGAGGGCTGCAGAGACAGCCTTGATGCTGTGCAAGTGCTACCCAGCAGTAGCCAAAGCACTGGTGTGTTGCCAACATTGTTCTACGTAGAAGTACAAAGCCCAACAGAACGAGGGCTGCTGTGGGGAAATCTAATTCCATCCCAGCCAGACCCAATTCACCTTGTGTCCATTGCCTCTTGTCTTCTACTGTGACTTCTGAGAAAACTTGACCCCACCCTCTGTACACCACCTGTTAGGTATTTCAATACCAATAAGATCTCCCCCCCACCTTCTCTCCTGATGCATTGTGGTTTAATAAAAACCTGTATCATCTTCAGTTGTTTCTTCTTGTCTTACCAACTGATTCTGCACATACAGATTCTGCTCATGCAGAATAATTTCACTTCTTTTGCGGTGGCATCACTGAAAATAAAGCCACAATTTAGAGCATAACAATTTCATCCTAGAGCACTAGGAGTGCTTCACATTGTTTGCACTCAATTTAACGAAACATGATTCTATTCGTGCTGTCGGTAAGAGAGTAAAACGTTGTCATGGTTTGCCACTGGTCAAACACCAGGCACCGATGAAAGTTGCTCACTCACCCTCCCCTGCCACAGCTTGGGCAGAAGAGAGAAAAATTTAATGAAGGCTTCACAAGTTGAGATAAGGACTGGGAGAAAACACTCCAAGGCCAAAAGAGGTTCAACTTAAAGGTACAAAGTGAATTATTACTAACAGTATCAGAGGAGGATCATGAGAAGTAAAATAAGCCCTTTAAAAAATCTTTTTCCCTCAACTCCTCCCTCCTTCCCACAGACAGCATAGGGAGACAGGGCATGGGGGTTTTGGTCAGTTCATCACCCGAGTTCTTCTGCTGCTGCGGGGGAGGAGTCCTTCCCCTGCTAAGCCATGGGGTCCCTTCCCACAGGAGACAGTTCTCTGTGAGCTTCTCCAGCGTGCTTCCAATCTCACGAGCAGAAGTCCTCCCAAAACTGCTGCAACGTGAG
>VWZT01013828.1:34279-46000 GCA_013397055.1 Pachycephala philippinensis | reverse complement strand
TCTCTCCACTGGGTCTTCCACTGGATCACAGCCTCCTCCAGGCACCCACGCTCTCTGGCATGGGCACCTCACCCACGGGCTGTGTGTGGAACTCTGCATTCCCTGTGGATCCCCATGGGCTGCAGGGGGACAGCTGCTTCACCACGGTCTGCACCACGGCCTGCAGGGGAATCTTGGCTCCGGCACCTGGAGCACCTCCTCCCCCTCCTTCTCCACTGACCTTGGTGTCTCCATGTTGTTTCCCTCACATGTTCTCACCTCTTCCTCTGTCCAGAAAAAAACTGTGCCCAACTTTGTTTTGATTTTCTTCTTAGATATGTTATCACAGATGCATTACCAGCCTCTCTAATTGGCTCAGCCTCGGCCAGCGGCATGTCCATCTTCAGAGCCATCAGGGACTGGCTCTGCTGGACATGGCGGAAGCTTCCAGCAGTTTTTAACAGGAGCCATCTCTGTGGCCCCCCCGCTACCAAAAGCCAAGCCATGCAAAACCAACACAAATGTTTATTTAGTTTGAACACAAATGTTCACATGCATCTGTGCAGTAAAGTGTAATCAATTGCGTAAGGTGAGATAACTCGAAGATCCATAGAAGAGGATCTGAGTGTCTCAGGTTTAGCTTTGTTACAGAGAACCTTTGGCCAAAGCCAGATTTTTTATTTGATTGAAGAAAAACTGTTGATGTCATTACGGAGACTTTGCTCAGTTAAATCAAGAATATTAGCAACTACTTTTTGTCAGGATTTTTTTGAAGAAATTATAACGCAGTGTAGGTGGATGGTGGAAAGGTCGCCGTGTTTCCCGAAAGCGACCTGGCAAGGGATCGTTCCGTGCAATGCCGTGTGGCACGCTAGCTGGCTGACTTCTCACTCGTGCTGATGGAGGCACAAAACACTCACACTAAGCTGGATAGCTCATGCGTTACCAGAGGCAGAGTCAGAGGGATTCCTCGTGTAGAATTCCACAGCATACATTTATTTCAGCCAAACGTGAAGCTGACTAGTGACGAAGAACCTGAGGGCGGTGACAAACTTATATAGGAGAACAGACAGGAGGCGGGCAGAAGGTATGGGGTGGAGAGAAGGAGGGGTTACAACTTTTTAAGGGGTAAAAGGGACGTATGGCCAACGGGCCAACCAGACAGACCAAATCTGCATAGAGCCACAAAGCCTGGTGGGGTAGGCTTCTCACCCCAACTCAGGGGGTGATCTTAAACTTTGGAGCTGGCCCACCAATGGGTCTCTCCTGCTTCAGAGCTCTTTGGGTCCTTGGCTTCCACCGCTGCTGGCTCAGCTGCCACAACAAAATTAGCCTTGTGAAAGTCTACTTTTTTGTCGCGCTGGAAGCAGGGAGCAAATCTGCAATGATGCCAGATGGCAGGGAGCAGGGCAGTGACAGCAGGGAAACAGAGGCAAAAAAAAAAAAAAGAGGCAAACATCAAGGACTGCCAGAGTGCCAGAGGAGGCCGAGATTGGCCATCCCAGAACAGCAGCCTATACAACTGGCACAGCTTCTGCCACAAATGGACATCCAGTCCCACCTTGTTCTCTCCTTTCCCTACACTAAAAAGAGGTCTCAAATCTCCTCCCTTCCCAACCGTCCATGAGATGCAGTGCTTGTGGCAGGGAAAGATGACATGAGAAAAGAAGATACTTTTACCCTTGGGTAAAAGAAATACTAAATACCAAGTACAGATATTCTTTAGCACTCCTGCACTACCTCTGACTTAAAAATAAAACATCCATTTCGGAGGGCTTTTTATTATTGAGTAATAAAGTAATGCACAGAAAGAGTGACCTCCCTGCTACTAAAAAGATTTCCTTTCCAAATATCTTTTCTCTGGATTTCTGATTCTTAGTTGATATTTTTATACTGCTTTTAGATTTCAAAGTGTGCAGTGCTGAAAGACCATTTTAGCACTGACAGGTAAAACAAAAGATGATTGATGTGCTGTCCTCCAAAACAATAAAAGACAGCTTGCTTTCCTGAGGTGCTACACTTGTAAAATAAAGGTAGTTGTATTTCCCTCAGCTTGTTTGCTTCCAAGAAGAACCAGATTCCTAAGTAACCAGCAACCATCATCCCTCCTTGCCATCCAACAGTCCAACCACCAGCAATCATCCAGCCTTGCCCCTTGACTCAGGGAGGCAGCTTCTTTGCTGATACAGATGTCATAAATGTACCCAACAAAGTTAATCTAATCCACTAACAGGAAATTAAGGAGGGGAAGAAGCCCTGAAACTCCTGCCACCATACATTTGTTTCATCTGTTTACTCACAGTAGTAGCTAATAGAAAGGGCTGTGAGGATTTGCCATACGTAATATTTCCCTTCTCTAAGTGAGATGGAAACATAACCTGTAATTTTAAATAATGGGAGATTTTAATGGCATGAAGTCATGGATGAGTTAATTCGTTTATAAAAACAAGCTTATTTCCCCTCCAGTTCTAAAATATCAATCTGTTACTTTCTTCTTGAGATTGAAAAGCTCCCAGCCTGGATTGCATGCATCATTATGAGTTTCAATATCTCCTGTGTAAAGGTTTAGCCTTACAGCATGTGTATCTATAAATTAACATAATTTGCCATGTAGAAAGTCACTAAAGCAGTTGTTCTGCTTAGTTAAGATTGATAATTGGACTCTAAGCTATTCAGAAATTCATGAGTGAAGTATATTGAGCTAATCCCAAACATTATACAAAGACTGGAAATCAAAATTTGGCTTTTTCATGTTAACTACTTATCACATATTTTGAATTAAACTGTGTCACCTTGTCTAAAAATACCTATTACTGTGCTGAAAGAAATGTTAAGTCTCATTAGACTTTCCAGAAAACACATTTTTCAACAAAAAATGTACATGCTGTTTTAAAAGTCATTTCCAGTCTTGAGAAACAGGCACTGCTACCTTTTCCAACCATTCTTTTCCATTCAGAGAAGGCTCAACTCTTCTGTCTATATAGAACAAAAGGCAGTACTAAATGTTATCTGGGAAATCACATCTGCACAAATAACAAATAAACTTGTCTATAAGAAAGCATCTATGTTTTGACAGATAAAAAAATAATACTGGAAAAGTGATATCCTGGTTCATAGCAATACCCATGGATATTCTACAGAGTATTCTGGTTTTCCCTCAAAGTTTTAACTCACCTTTCTTTGCAGGAAAGACATAATTTTTATTCATTCACATGACAATCTTGTGGTCTTACCTTGAACTTAAGATCAACCAAGATCACACAGAGACCAGAAGAGGTGGGGAATGTTTTTGCAAGATCACATATTTTGGAGTTTCTTGATACTGATGGAAATAGCTGAGTTAGCAAAGTGATTTTCAGGAAAAGGTCTCCAGGTTATTTACAAAAATTGCTGCTCTCTCTTCTCTCATGTATGTGGAATTCTTAAGATATTCCACATACAAAGTGACTTTTGAGCTCTGCTCTTATTTTCTGCTTGTGAAAAATTCAGGATCTTCTTTTTGCCCCTTTCCTTGTATGCCAGAAGCAGCGAATATAAGAAGTGTGTGTTCACCTCTGAGAGTTCATGTCACTCAGGGAACTGGAGAACAGAAAAATTCATTAAGGGTCCTCAGAAAGCTGAACTGCCAAAACCCATATGAGAATCGAGAAAACCGTCAATAGTTGGAGTCAAAGACAAATGTTGTAATGGATGAGGACAAATAATGCATTCATTTTTCAAGGATCAGAATAATCAGAAGCTGCAGTTTCAGACAAGAAAACGGAATGTTCTGCAAGTGAAGAGATGAAAGAAGTATATTATGGGAAAAGAATGTATTGATAACATTGCAGTAGCATGACAGGAGACTTCAAGAGGCAGTACACCTATAAGTGGAGACAAAGCCAAATGATTTTTTATTATGCAATAATCTGATACATTTTAAGTCTTTGTTATGCACTTTGAGATTTGAGATACTGAGATTATCAACACTGAGCAGTCACAGTGCTTTCCTTATAGATCAGCTCTCTAAATGCGAGTTACAGTCAGCTTGTTGGCATTCTGCTCACTGTCTCCAGAAGAGAAAAAAAACAGCAGTCAGAGGAAACGGGATTGAGGAGAAAACTAAACGGTATTACAAGAGCTGGTGGGATCCATTTCTATGTTTTTCTTAAAATTATTTTTGAACCAGTGTGCCTACAAACAAATCAACAAAAAGATGGAGTAAGAGATAAAACATTCTCTGATTTTTGCCCTTTTCTAAAGTCAGACAGGGCAGAAGAAGTGAAAATTACAGTCACCAACAAGGCCTTAGGGAAAGAAAGCAGAATATGTGTTTTGGCTTGGGGTTCTTTTTTGCTTAGTAGTTTTTTTCATTTTCTCACTGCATGTCAGTTTGAGTAATACTATGAAGTGAAGTCTAGGACATTATGATCTAATACTTAGTGATGCTCTGTAACTTAAGATTGCTCTGCCTCTACAAACAGAATAAAAGATTTTACTGTGCTTCACAATACTTACAGTGGAAAACCAAGAAAAGATAAATACATAAGCAGAACTCCCAGTCGATCAAGCCTTTTTTTTAACTCATCTAACATTTGACTTGGAAGCCAGAAAGAGAGAGCCAGCAAGGTCTTGCACACAAGCACCATTTAGGGTTTCCAGCAGTGTCAGAACCCTTTTCAGAGTGCAACTGCACCTCTGAGTGAGCTACTTGCTTCAAAATGTGTTATTGGGACTTAGTTGTACCTGATCTACATTCCTTCTCATAGTGTATTTCAAAAGGGTGAATCTGCCTTGGAAAGAGGGCCAATTACTCTGAGAACAAACAGAAAATAAGGGGATGCTGTATCTTAGTCATTCAGCATTCCAAATAAAGGTTTGATTTAGAATGCTGAGCCTTTTAGACTTTTCACTCCAAAAGGTGACCCTGTCTGTTTTGCCAATCTGCCAGATGCAAAGTTGAAATAGATGGTGAAACATTTGAAAAAATGACAAGTTTAAAGATTCTAAAGGTTGTCAAGAAAACATGAGTTTTCCACATGAAGGCAAACTATGCACAATAGCAGTATTATCAAGAAGAAAGTTCAACCATCAAAACGGGAAGAAAAGCAGCAGGTTTGGGTTCAGAAACTGTTCATTAATTTCTCCCAAAATCTTCCTCATTATGAGAAAAGGGACAACAAGACTCATGAAGGGGAAATAAACACAAACAGAAACACTATTATGTAAGAAATGTGTACCATATTATGTAAGAAATGTGTACGAAAGCAATTCTTCCCAGAGGAAATAGCTTCATCACATAATTCAGCTAAATACAGATGATAATTTACCAGTATTGACATATATTGTCAAGAGAGCTAGAAAAATCAAACTTAGTGCTTTGGGACACAGAATGACATATTCCTCCCTTTCAGCACTGATTCTTTTCTTCCAGCTTTCAACCACTGCAAAAAAGCTTTGAAAACAACAGTCATTTAGAAAAAGTAATTTAGCAAGAATGCACTGTACCACACTGCCTTTCCCCTCTGAAACACATCTTTTTCTGGGCATTTACAAGTAAATAAGTTTAGTCATAGAAAGGGTAATTTTTTTATAATTATGTATTATTTGTTGAAGAAGCAGTTTTAAAACTGTATTCTGTGAATTTTTAAAGTAGAAAAATAATCTCACAAATATGGTGAGTGGTTTGTTCCAAGAAGAGACTAAAAGAACTTCTCTCCTCCTATTTAATAAAGTTTAGTCTGATAAGAGAGAGCACAATCATCCATAAATGTACAAGGGAGGAAAACACAAATCCCAACCAAAGTGTACGGACACTGGAAGCTAGTACTTTAAACCTCAGCAGAATTTCAGGAAGAAAACAATTACTTTAATCTTACGTTATTATAACATGTAAAGTATGGGAAGCTTTCCAAAGGACAAATACATTACTCTCTTTTCAGCAAAACTTAGTGGATTTAATGCCCATGATGCTTCTGGAAGGAAAAGACAGAATAGTGTGAGCCAAGAAAACCTTTACAACCTGTTTGGCAATATCTAGCTTTGCTGTTCTAAGAAATTTTGTTTTGGGAGTGTAATACAATTTATTTTGACTCCAAAATTCTGCTCTCCCCAAAAAGTGTTTTCTCTGTGTACCTACAGAGAATGAGTTTTCCTCCATGTTTTCTCTTGAGCTGTGCAACTTCTCCTTAGAAAATAAAGTATTGAGACTGCTTGGGGTGAAAGTATAGAGGTACAGATCCTTTAAACAACTCTTTAACTCCCAATAACAAAACTCATCTGTGATGAGGTGAAAGGTAGATTTCCCAGTTGTGTTCCCAAGGAATTCTGAATGCTTCTTTAAATCTCCATTTCTTTATCCTAAAAAAATAGTAAACATAACAAAATAAACCAAAGTAATTCCTTCCCTTTCTTACATATCTTGGTGACCAAAAACGACTGTTCTTTTCCCACACACATTTTAAACACTACAAAAAAGTCTTTGTCACTAGTTTGATTTACAGACAGAAAAAATACAAAGTACTTGTGCATGCTGTACTACAGAATTAAAATTTCTGGCAAAAAGAGATAAATTTTTGTACAACCTTGGTCAAGCTACAAATGAGATTTCAGGGGTTTCCTAAATATGTTTTCTGAACCCAAATTTCTGTCTTTCTTTTAATTGTCAATAGTAACAAAAGTACTTTTGTCTTTCATGTAACTATTAAAAAGCTGCAGGTGCTAGTGTTGATAAAGATTTTCCCATATTACTTTAAGATATACACCAAGATCAAGCTCCCACGCATCCCCAACCTCCTCGGCAGTGTGGCAGTACAAAAAGCGGAAAAGGCGTTGGATCTGTGCAATCCCTGCTCAGCAATAACACAAACACCTCTGTATTATCAACCCTGTGTTCAGCACAAATCAAAAATACAGCTCCACACCAGGCACTGAGAAGAAAATTAACTCTACCCCAACCAAAACCAGCACAATCAACATGCACATTGTTAAAACACCTGCTACTTCAATAAAACAACTTTTTTTTTGATTGCAACTCACTGTTCCCTTTGCTAGTAATATTCAGTTGCCTTTCTGTCAGATATTATTCCTGGTCAACCTTAATGCAAGAATAGGAAACTCACAGGGGAAAGTTGTAACTGTGGATATTACATTTTTCCTCCCTTTCATTCCTCCGTTATCAGAAAATATAAAAGACCTGTATTTTTTATGTGGACATTTATTTCAACAGACTAAGATAGTATCCATGACTTTGCTCTAAACTTGACTTGATTTACAGATTTTTCAAATATATATATAACATATAAGATTTATGTAAAGCATGCAAGTTGTACATATATATTCACAGAGAGAGCTATAACAAAGCAGCAGAACTCCTTTTAAATACCTGAATTCTGCAACTGCATTTGGCAAAGTAGGTATAAGTTACAGTCAGCACAAACCACTTTTATTTCACGAGGCATGTCATATCCTCAATTCAACTATTCTTTCATGGGTTGTTTTATTGTGCCTATGGTACATAATACAGCCCATTCCAGTTTCACATTAAGTAGGCAATATACAACAGGCTCAACCAAATTATTAGCTCTCATAAAAGAAATCATGAATGACATCTGTCTTTATATATCCCATTATATTGCTAAAAATGCAAATTAAGAACATTAAACATTATAAATTTCTATTGTACAGGAATCATTATATGCTCTCCCAAGGAAAGGGAATACTAGGAGTTGTTTGCACCTTAACTGATTCAATATTTGCAGAAATATCAGTTGTGTAATTTTAGCATTGTTCTGGATGCACTTCAGGGTTTAACAGAGCAGGCTGTTCTTCCTTCTGTGCAACTGCTGATATAATATGACCACTGTTACATTTTTTACTGCTATACACTGATTTAAATTTCTTTAATCAGCTTTAAAAATGGGCATTTCATTGAATGTACTACACTATGAATTTACACTTCATGAGACAGAGTAGAAATCCAGAAATCATGCTAACTGACTTTCCAAAAACATCAGCTGTGCAATCCTGTCTAGATACCTGCTCTCATGATACGCACAGTTTCAGAGCTGCAAAAATACAGCAAAATGGTGAAAGAATTACAGGTGTAGAACACTACTTATTCCATCAGACACCCTCTTCCATGTGAGGGGGTGATAAAATAGACAGTAGGGGTTAGAGTCTTGTCTTTGGGTGAGTTTATGATTAGTCTATTCCCTGATCATCTGCTTTATGCCCAAAAATGGTTGCTGTATCTTTAAGGTGAGTCCAGGGGAGCAGGGACCCTTGGGGCTCTTAAGCAGGCTTTTTCAAAGCCTCACTCCCCAGGTGTCCAGCATGCCGTGCGGTCTGGGGTTTGGTGGTTTGGGGTTTTTTTTGCTTGGCTAGCTTTTTTTGTTAGCCCAGGCAGAAGGTTTTTTTCTTTCCATGGACTTGGAGAGGCTGCAGCAGCAATCCTTCAGCAGCTTTTTGAAGTGAACTGGATGGTTTGGTTTTGGTCCGAGATCAGAGACCAGCGGGAAACGCAAGGGGCTGCTCCCTTTAGGCCCCATGCCTTGGAAAAAAGTCAAGCCAGCGAAAGACAGCCCAACTGCTTCATATGCTGTGAAGAGGGGACCAACTGTAGAGTTTCACCAAGTTCACATCTGTTTGCCTGAACTGCTCCTTGAATCTAGGGTAAGGTTGTTTGTTTGTTTGTTTGTTTGTTTGTTTGTTCATTTGTTTGTTTTTCCCTGAAAACCCATTTTCTCCCCACCACATGGCAAACCACTGCTGTTTTTTTCTTTCCCTTGCATTTTGGATTTTTTTTGCAGTGCATGTTTTTGCATGGGGGGGTAAGGTCTGACCGTTCAATATTTATTTACCTTTTCCCATGTCATGTGGGCACTCTGTTGATCAATAAACGGTTGTTTGGGGTTTTTTTCACTTTCATCCACTAGTATTCATTTCTTATTGTCAGAAAGGGATTGTGTGAACGGGTTTTTTTAGAGGAAACACTCATTCCAGAGTGTTTTTCTCCTAAACTTGTCTCTAAACAGAGACAAGCCTATAAAACCAAATAAAGGTGTGAAGAAATAAAGGCAGAACATCTGAGCCAGCAAAAATGTAATTAGAGAGTAATATTGTTTAGAAAGCCTCGTATCGCAATCTGATATCACATTACTACCTTTACCTTGCCACTGCCTTCATATCTACCAAAGAGTAGCCAGGATTGTTTTACCGGGAGAAGAAAGAAGAGTGTGGGTGAGACTGTGGCAATTATTTCCCCTGCAGAAAGCTCTTGACTGACCTGACAGTGTGGTTCACATTTTTGAGGTCCCCATTTCATAATCACCCTAATGACACATGATCACAAATAAAGGAGGTCATAAGCTACTCATAATGCCACAGACCTAAAAGTATGAAGAGAGAACTTTGTATGCTTCTCTGGAGCACCTGCTTTTAAGGCCACCCATGTAGCTGAACTTACCAGAGAATCAAAGAAGGGTTTGGATTGGAAGAGACCTTAGAAATAGCCCAGTTTCAACCACCCTGCCATGTGCAGGGACACCTTTCACTAGACCAGGTCGCTTAGAGCTCCATCCAGCCTGGTCTTGGACATTTCCAATGATGGGGTATTCACAGCTTCTCTGGGGCAACTTGGTCCAGTGTCTCACCACCCTCAGAGGGAAGAATTTCTTCCTAATATCCAATCTAAATCTGTCCGCTTTCAGTTTGAAGCCATTCTCTCTTGTCCTGTCACTCCAGGCCCTTGTAAATAGTCTCTCTCCATGTTTCTTGTAGGCTCCCTCCAGGTACTGGAAGGCTGCAATTAGGTCACACCAAAGTGTTCTCTTTTCCAGGTTCAATAATCCCAGTTGTCTCAGCCTTTCCTCACAGCAGAGGTGCTTAATCCCTCTGATCATCATGGTGCCTCCTCTGGCCTGGCTCCAGCAGGCCTGTCCTTGCTGTGCTGGGAGCCCAGAGCTGGATGCAGCACTGCAGGTGGGGTCTCAGCAGAGCGGGGCAGAGGGGCAGAATCCCCTCCCTGCCCTGCTTTGCATCCCATGGGGCTTTGGATGCAGCCCAGCTCACGGGGGGTTTCTGTGCAGCCAGCACACATTTCTTGTTTCCTACACTACAAAGCCTCTCATCCACCTCTCCTCTTCACCCTGCATCTCCTCCTACTTCTGCCAAGCAGAGGATGTGATGGTTTCTTTTAATTCAATCCATTTGAGGAAGTTTTAAGAACATGGTGATATCTGCTCCACCTCCAGATCAGGATCATCACAGAGCTGAGTGACTAGTATGAAAACAGAAGCTCTTTGTTGTTTTCAGCATAATTAACAAGATTTCAGAATTCAGAAATCCCAACAATAGTAGTAAAAATGGTTATTATTTTTTAAAAACACACAACTAGGTCTACAGAGAGTGTATCATGTAATCAGCTGGTCCTACTCTAGATTAAAAGTACAATACGATCCCATGAAAATTTTCATCGAGAATACCAATGCTACAAAAAAAAACCCCTCAGCCAGCAGAGTCACCCTATAAATCAAGCTCCATTCAAAATTGTTTAGTTAAACCACCTTCAAGGATAACCTCTCCACCATTCCTCTCTTTATCATCCTAGACAAATGATTGAAATAGAAACAATTTTTATGTAACCACACTTCAGAATCACATCAGACTTGTGTTCTTTTTCCCAATTAAGGCATTACAAATTATTAATGATGTAAAATGTTTGATGCATTATATGATTTAACAATCCACTTTACAAAGTATTAAAATGAGTAAGAAAATGTACGGTAAAATTTAATTCTTTAAATTCATTTTACTGTGAAATGTTACACAAATTGTCCTGTATGATTCTCCTGTATGAGAAATTTGGAGTTTCACTCTTGTGGTGGGTTGCCCGCTACATGGTAGATATATTCTGAAGAGTTAAAACTGATTTGAGGTGCCTCCATGCTAAGGCACATGTGAACCGTTTATTTGAAAAAGACATGATTTTCAGACCTTTGAATGTGAAAAATCAGACTCAGAATATATTTCAACCTCAGCCTCAAAATTATTCTGCTGCTTTGAAAAGACGTAAAGAAAAAACGAAATCAAGCCATCACGCATTCAAAATACAACTTTTCACAGGAACAAATGAAATGGTACCAAATTCCTCCAAAGACTCTGAGGACAAAAAGAGAAAAAGAAAATATTAACATGTAAAAACCTATCTTTTTTTCCCAAGAACATGCTAGGGGAGAATCAAACATGACAAATAGATAAAATATAAATCCTGGTAAAGGCAGATAAATTCAGTGGGTTATTTATTTTAGATAGAGTGGTTTGGGTATGAAACTACCATGCTAGACAAAATTCCATACTTTCTAGCCATCCTCAAACAATGAAAAGTCAACTTTCCCCTCTGCCTTGTACTGCACAGACGTAGTCCTTTCCATTGAACAGTGTATTATGAAATTAGAACAAACATTCATTTTCAAAGCAAAGAACATGACCCCTGGGTCATGCATCAGCAGAATACCAGGACTATGTTAAGATATCAGGCTTAAAGAATTACAAGTACATATGCTAAGAATACTGAATATATATAAAGGTATATAAAAAGGAAAGGCAAAAAATCATCGTGACATCAAAGGGATTCCTTGATTTTGAGAGTGTGTCATTCATCTTTAACATATCAACCTGGGAACACAATTAAATTCCAATGTGCTAAAGTATTGACACAACAGCCACTGCAAAGATTTATCCAGCACTTTATATATATATTTA
>VWZT01013828.1:21495-34264 GCA_013397055.1 Pachycephala philippinensis | reverse complement strand
ACACACCCCCCACAGTTCGGAAAAGTGACATTTAGTTTTCTGATGCCAGAAGCTGGGACTTGCAGAAACAGAAATTATATTAAAAATTATATTAATGAAATTAACATTAATGCATCTATCTGCCATTGCTCTGTGCATAGGAAGAGCTGACTATTGCCTGCAGAGCCCATGGCACTGTCTGTCTGCTACCAGGTACATAAAAGTTCTGCAAGGTTCCCTTTTGAGTTCACAGAACAAGAGATTTTTCTGGTAAGCAGACCCAATCTCATGCTCTGGAAGGCAACCAGGTCATGTAGCTCTGTTCAGAAATGTATCAAGCTTAAAATCGATTACATTGTTTGCCCCAATACTTTAATGGAAAGGCAGTTTCAGCACATAACTTTGACTTCTTTAGAAGCTCCAAGACAATGAGCCACAAGAAACAAGGAAAACATGAGATTCATCCTTGTGATAGAAGTCATGATAAAGATAGCTAACAGTACAGACTCATGTTCCTTCTCTCCGGCACACACCTGTACTACCAACACCCTGTTGGAGGGAGAGCTCCTCTGGACCCAGGCCCAGAGGAAAGCCAAAGCACAGGGATTGAATTAAAACCTTTGACTAAGCTGAAATACATGAAGTCACACCAAAGTGAAATAGAAATGTAGATTTTTAACTTTTAGTAGAAATATATGCTAAGCGCTTTAAACACTGAAAAGCTGCAGCAAAAGAGACCTTAAACACAGTTTTTACTTTAGCAGTGTTACCCTTTCACAGAATTTCTTTACTCTAGACAAAACACAGATGGAACTATACTGTTCACATTTTTTAGACAGTGTTCACATAAACAATAAGAGCTGATAGAAACTATATATGCAAATTTGTGTAACACCTATGTAACATTTGTGTAAGAGTTACGATTGTTAGAATTAGACCAGGATAGGTTGAAAAAAGAAAAACTAGAATTGTGTGTTAATCTTGTTGGTTAATTAACAACTATAATCCACACTTCTGTAACTTTAGGAAAGAAGAAGTTTTTTGCCTGCTGTTTTGCCTGCTGTTGCTGCTTGGTCTTTTCCCCTTTGAACTCTACCTTCAGAAAACTATAAAACTATGGAATAAAAGACTTTAGCAAGACAGCAGCCTCCTCTGCTCTTCCACCTTCGGCCAAAAAGGGAGGGTGTCCCATGAGCAAGCTTCAACAGCACCCCTTGCATAAACGGTGTTCGTCAGACAACAGAAACAAAAATATTTTTAAGAGCTGAATGGAAAAGAATAGTCACATGACTTCAGGAAGGGGCTAATTACTTAAAAAACCCACACAAACCACAGTGTGCTATCGACTTTCTGAATAATTACTTTATGTTTGACACATGTCAGTGGAATGCATGTCAAAAATGGCAGAATCGTTCTGATTTAAGCAGAATTTCCTCAAAAATAATCTTCCCTGGGTAAGGGTTTCAGGATCTGGTACCATTTAAACGCCTTGGTAGAACATCAAAGTCTGTTTATATGTGCTCATAAGTGTATACCACTAATAGAAGCAATTATTCATTAAAATATTGGTGAGAAGGGGAAGAAATCACAAGCATGTCTGAAGGCGAGTTTCAACGCTAGCAAGGGTTCAGTGGAGTTACCGGTCCCAGCCCTTCCTCCCACCACAGCTGGGGCACAGCACATTCTCCCACTGGTGGAGAGCAGCAGAGTCACTGGGCAGCTCTGCTGCAAATGTCAGATCAAACACTTCACAGAATCACCAGGTTGGAAGAGACCTTCAAGATCATGGAGTCCAACCTATGTCCCAACACCTCAACTAAAATAAACCATGGCACTGAGTGGCACATCCAATCTGTTTTAAACACGCCCAGGGATGGTGATTCCACCACCTCCCCAGGTAGACCATTCCAATATTTTATCACTCTTCCTGTAAAAAACTTTTTCCTAATATCCAACCTATATTTTCCTTGGCACAACTTAAGACTGTGTCCTCTTGTTCTGCCAGTTGTTGCCTGGAAAAAGAGACTAACCCCCACCTCACTACAACCACCTTTCAAGAAGTTGTAGAGAGTCATAAGGTCGCCTCTGAGTCTCCTTTTCTCCAGGCTAAACAACCCCATCAACTTCCATGAAAGGGGGAAAGAAATCCCACTATTTCCTTCTTCATTTTCAAAAGCATTTGTCCCCACACTTCATACCACAGTTATGTCAGCACAACAGAGGAGCCAAATGGGGCACATGCAACAAACAGAGGAAGGAAGCCCTTTAGCTGAAACCACAGCCAGGTAAAGCCACAGGCTCACTGTATGGGTACTGTGATCATTATATGAAATGCAGTTTCCTAGGCTGTTGACCTCTTATCCACATCCAGCATAATGTTTCTTAAAGACATTCATGGTGTGCTACTATCTGGGCTTGATCTTTAGATAATGAAAATACACTAAAATCAGAATCCTGCGTTGCTTCACATCATGTCATCAATATTTTCACCAGCCTGAAGTAAAGTACCTCAGAATAGATGCACATCCTTAGGAGCTCTAACATGCTGCAATAGGTCCATTATGTTTATTTCATCATGCCTAAATATATTTCAGACAGCTTCATTTTCTCTGGAGAATAGTTTTCTTCTGAGCTTGGAAGGTAATTTTAAATATATTAAAAGCTTTGCCTTCAGCAAAGATGTTTTCAGAACAGGAATACTCATCATTCAAATAAATGATAATGTTTTTTCCCATCAACCTGTTCATTTATCCATGCCACTATTTTTATTGATGCATTTCTGCTTCTAAGCAAGATAGAAAGTTGAGTAGAAATCTGCATTATAATTAACCTTTTTGCATGACTGTGCTTTGATTAAAACTAAATGGCAACAGAAAAATTTCCATTGATCACTCAAAACTAAGGTGTAACTGCTCTACAGTGATTAGGAAAGGCTTTACATTTGGGTTTCTTTAACAATGGTTACATCTACTGAATAAAAGAAGGTTTCATTCCAGAAAGACTATTCCTTTTTAAATATTTTAACCTCATAAGAATTTACAAACATAGCGTGGTATTGTGTGACATTCACCACCTTGAATATATTATCTCTTTTGTTTTGCTCTGTTTTGTTTTGTTGTATGAGAAATATTTGTAATTCCTCATCATGTCCCAGTAGAAGATTTGTACCTCATGTCCTGACCCTTGGTATATGAGGGAGGGGTTCCTATTAATCCAGCTGGGCAAAGCAGTTCCAAAAGCATTTGACCTTCTCAGCTATATGCACTCAGTTAAAAGAGTAACTCACCAGTAGGAATGATGGATATGCACTACAATGGCTCAGAGAAGTGCTAGTTACCAATGCAATAACTTATCGTCCAAAGGAATTTAACTTTGAGGAGCAAAGGTAATCCATTAAGGCTGCCTTTCCTACAGCAAGGAAATGTCATCCATCCTAGATTTTATCTTCAGAGCAGGCTTGCTGCAATACACAGTTTACATCAAGGCTTATGCTGGCCAAATCCACAGCAAATCCTAGGAGTTCTGATTTTGTGAGTTATGCTGAGAATCTAGAACAAGGATGCAAGAAATATGACCGTGCTTTGTAGTAACTACTGGACCATGTTCCTTTAAGAAGTGATGGCCTGTTGCCCTGAGTTTTACAGTTCCTCGATGTTTTCATTTTCTGTAAGAGTTTCTCATGCACTTTGTGTAAACACAGCCATGCTTTGCTAACTGTGCTTTATTGTTTGCATTCCATTTCTCCTAGGCAGAGACATTTGATAAATTTTTCCTTTGACCAATGTGATGGAGGGGTGGTAATTTCTCCCTCCAATCCACGGTGAGTTCTAAGAACATATATAATAAAGGCTTGGGGTCATTGGGCCCCTCTCTTTTCTGCTTCCCTCTTGACAAGGTGTCTGCGTGGCTCTTTTCGTGTCCAAGCGTGACAATGGTTTCTTAAGATTACAACACTAACGTGATCAACGCTAGGACATCTAAGCCTTTGAGTATGAACATTCTCAGTACCATACAATATTACTTGATTGTTTTGTATTTGAAATGCCAGTTTCTGACAAGGTATTTATGAAGTATTGCCATCAATCTATTTTATTATTTGCTGAAGTGGGTGTTCAAAACATAAGAATAACTATGAGTACATCCATATTAATATATTAGTTTGGGTCACTAGTGTGCTTTTGGAAGCAACCACCTGATCATCCCAGGTTCTAACATTTCTGTTCACATTGTGGTATTTTCTTTGAGCACACAAACTGTATAACTTTCAGATGAAACTGTACCAGAAGCTCATCTATGTCAAATGAAGGACATTCAGTCCACAGGGTAATACTAAACCAAATGTAAATTAAAATCCCTGAAATCAGTACGGAATTATGTCAGATCCTTACCACCACCTGCATTCTCTATAGATCTGCTCCTATTTCACAGTGGTAAAATGTGCTGAGGCAGTGGTGTAACTAGTCTAATTTCCCTTCACTTTTGCTACTTCAGTGAAGGAGTAAAGTTGGCAGAGTAATAAAAATTTATCCATATTGGAACATTCCATTAGTTTAATAAGTAAGTTAAAATAACAGAAATGGAAACATTTCCCCAACAGAAATGCACACAACTCGCCAGAACTGGATAATCAAGGGTATTAACTCACTGGATATTTTGGAAGGATTCTAAGATAATTCAGATTGAAAAGGATTCCAGGAGGTCTATAGTCCAACCTCTGCATCAAATCAAGGTCAGCTCTGAGCTCAGGCAAGGTTTCTGAGGATTTATCTAGTCTAGTCCCAAAAATCCTCCAAGGATAGAAGCTGCAATACCTCTCTGGACAACCTATTCTGCTGCTTGCCTGTCCTCAGGTATAAGAAGTTTTCTTGTACCCAGACTGAAACCCTTTTGTTTCAGTTTAAGCCCATTGTGAGACATTTTCCCACCACTTACTGATGTGAAAAGCCAGTTCTGTCTTCTTAATAACCTCCTCGTAGGTACTGGAAGAAGGCTATTCAGTATTTCTCCAGGCTGAACAAGCTCAGATCCCTGAGCCTCTTCTCCCAGGGAAAATACTCCAGCATGACCAGCTTGGCTACCTTCTGCTAAACTGGATGATCTGTATATGTGTTTCTTGTGCTGGATGACCCAAAGCAGGGCAATGTGGTCTCCATGCCATCTGATGACTGCAGAGTAAAGAGGGATAATTACTTCCCTCAGTCTAATGACTGTGCTGCTGTTAATAGAGCTCAGGATGCTGCCAAGCCATACTGCAGGCTTCTGCTCAGCTTGCCATCATCCCAGGCCCTTACAGAGATGTTCCTTCCCATTGTACCAGTCCCCAGCCTGTACCACTGCCAGGGGTTGTTCCGTTCCATGGACAGGACTCTGTTCTTTTCTCTGTTGAATTTAATATTGCAAGCAGACGAATCAATTCTTCTGCATACTGAAGAGGGCAGGAAGGTTTCTCAAGCAGTCATTACTTTTGTCATTGCCATTGTAGTTTAGAAGGGATCATCTTTATCTTTGGAAAACAAGTGGTAGCAACTGGCCTTGCCTAGCACTCAAAAAAAAAAGGGACACAAGCCCTTGGAAAGAAACTCTCACTTTTCTCATGCTGTTTGTAATTTGGAATGCTATTCTGACTGTACAAACAGACCCAGGGATAAAGAGGACATTCCACATACTTCCACAATCATCAGAGGTAGTTTAAAAAAACATCACGGAATGTTTGTCCCAGGTAGAGAGGGGTTTAAAAAGCAAATGAAAATGGCTTTTATGTTTAGCCATGTCAGGCCCTCAAATGCATCTACATAAACAGGTGTTTGCACAGATCCTGAAACCCAACCACCCAGCCTTGGTATTGATGTGATTTTTGTATGCTTCCAGAAAAAGCCAAATTGTTTTGATTTCCCATTTATACAGATGGTAATGCCCTAGCAAAGATGGATAAGCCAGATCTGATAGCTGCAATGATGATTAGACAGGCAGATACACAATAAACATCTCCTGATGCAGAATGCAAAGCATTGCTCAGTGCAAGTTAAATTGCTGCTTATCTTGTAGGTCACTTACTCTTGTAAAATGTTTCCGTTTGAGAAGCTTCTACCTTTCCACATCTTACCATTCCTTTGCTGTCTATTTATCATTTGAAAGTCATAAGAGTTTGACAAACTTGTGTTCAGTCACTGGGCGTCTTTGAAGACCCAATATTTTAGAAAGCATGGAAAGGTCCAAGCAGACCCATAACTCCTCTGAACAACTGAAACTGGGCCTTTGGTTTTAATTCCTTAGTGGACAGACAGCCATAACTCTGCTAGGATTGTGAAGGGATTGTACTACTTGAAGTGAAGTACATGCTGAATGCTACTAGATGGACTTCAACAGCTGATAAATGTTATCCACACATTACCATAACAACCCCAATACACTCATACCTCATACTCCTTGGCCTCTTCTACCCAGGATATAGTGGACCCATCTCCATTGGGCTGTACCCACTAATGGGATTCAGTTCCAGCTCTCTGACAAATTCTCCCATTGTCAGCACCAAAACACAGAATCACATAGAGTCATACTGAATCATTTAGACTGAAAAAGACCTCCAAGGTCGCTGAGTCCAACCTTGGATTGATCACCACCTTGTCAACTAGACCATGACACCGCCTTAGGCAATGATTAAATCCATTCAAAAGTTTAACTACTCTTTCTGTGAAGAAATTCTTCCTAAACTCCAACCTGAACCTCCCCTGGCACAGCTAGATGCTGTGTCCTTTAATCCTATCACTAGTTGCCTGGGAGAAGAGCCTGACCCCATCTGGATACACTCTCTTATCAGGGAGTTGTAGAGAGTGAGAAGGTTCCCCCTGAGCCTCCTTTGCTCCAGGCTAAACACCCCCAGATCCCTCAGCTGCTCCTCATAGGTGTTACCCACTAGACACTTCCCCAGCTCTGTTCCCTTCTCTGGACATGCTCCAGCACCTCAATGTCTTTCTTGCAGTGGAGGGCCCAAAACACAGGACTCAAGGTGTGGCTTCACCAGTGCCCAGTACAGGGGGACAATCACTGCCCTGGTCCTGCTGGCCACACTATTGCTGATACAGGCCAGGTGCCATTGGCCTTCTTGGCCACCTGGGCACACACCGGGTCCTGTTCAGCTGTAAGCAGCACTCCAGGTCCTTTTCCTCTGGGCAGTTTTCCAGACACTCTTCCCCCACCCTGTAGCCCTACATGGGGAACATGGGAAATGCTTTTGAATCCTGCCAATGAACATGAATTTTTTAACAATGAAAATTTCACTCTGTTTGTGTAAAGATAAGTGATCCTCCATCTAGCTTGGCTTACAAAACATCATACTTTTGTGAGTTACTCTCCAGAGCAATAAAGTGATCCATTTATGACTAAAACTTTCATGCAAAATGAACTATTTGTCTCTAGTCAACCTTTGAATTCTTGTTCATCAGTTTGTTATATAGCCTTCAATCTAGATAGAGTAAATTAATATAATCAGCATCTTTTAGGCCACATTTGAAGCTGCTGCATGAAACAAAGCAAACAAGAAAGGCTTTGAGAGGCATCCTTTTTTTGTCCTCAGCCATCATAAATAAAAAATTGAAATTCACTGATCTTTGCTCTCATACACATCCTATGCTGTACATATCTCAAAACTTTCATTAAGCTGTATAGGAAATCATTTCACAGGATTCAAAAATCCAGATGAGCTAGCACAACAACAGCTGCACTGAGATAAATTGTCAATATTGTTCACATCTAGATTTTCTAAGAAGTAAAATGCACTTGTTTGCAGAGCCTTGTGACTAAAACCTTCAAGAATTATGTGAATTATGTGTAACTAGGAACACGTGGATGACAGCACAAGAAGAAATGTCACAAATAAGGAACAAAGAAAGAACAGGTGTCAGATGGTGCTAAAATCACCAGGCCATCATACATTAAGGCACATCTCTACATACAACTTCAAGGTGCTCAGAGCAGAAAAGCAAAACGCAGACTACAACCAGAGAGGGAAACAATGCCTTTGAGTAGATCAGCAGAATTCCCTAAAGGAGGGACAGGAGGAAAGGGAAAAGGATAAAAATAGCCATCAGCTACTTGAAGGCCTAAGAGGCTCGTGTGAAGAACAGGCACATGACTGCTAAATGAAAACAGTGTGGCAGGTATGAGACAGACCCTTCATGGTCAGTGACCCTTTTCCTCTGTGCTGTCACAAGTAATCCTACCCAGACTCCCAAGACAAACATTGTGTTACTGGTAAGGATGAAGAAAGGAGCAAGGTATGAGTCAATAACTGCAGTTCTGTTTAAAATAAACAAATGAAAACCTTTCCTTCTTCTGCAGCCTGCAATAAGATTTGTTACACTAACTCTAGTGTTTCTTTGCCTCTTAGCAACCCACAGCTGTTGGAAATGTACTGTATATTGTGTAGCAGCAAGTATTTGACAGAAGTCATCAATTAACATTTCTCTGCCTTGCTACCATTTATGAGTATTTTGTACACAGTTGAAAATTCAGAAAGTGACAATATATTTTTCTTTGATTCTGTAAGTAAACACAATCAAAAGCTTTTATTTCTATCAGAAAACTATTTCCAAGACAGTCACATTTTTAATCATCTTTGTCTTAAAGTGCAAATTCCTGTCCTTCTCTACAAGAAGCAGTATTGTTCACAGAGCAAACCATAAAACTCTCCCGAGTTAAATTGCATATAAAAGCACTATAAGCAATCAAATAAAAGTGCTTGCATTTGTATTTCCTAAATTTAATGATATCATAGGGCATTTTCATGGACAGTGGTTTGTTGGTTTTTTTTTTGGACAATTCTTCAATTTCAGTATAAAAGAGACATCAAGTGCCATTAAAAGTCTTAAGGCTTTTCTTTTTAAAGTGAGGAAGCATGCAAACAAACTCTTCCCATTATTCATCTCTCTTGTGTTGCTAAATTGAAAATAACTTTAAAGTGATATATTTGACAGAAGAATATAGGTTAAAGATGCAACTGAAGTAATGTATCTGAAATGAGAAGAAAAACTCTTCGTTCCGATTTAACTCCAGCTGGCAGTTAAGTACCACACAGCTGCTCACTCACACCCCTCCCTTCCCTTGCTGGATGGGACAAAAAAAAAGCTAAGAAAGGTTTAATATTTGAAAAAAATTAAAATATTATAATAATGATGATAAGACCACTGCTAATAATAATAGTATTAAAAAAGAAGAGAGGGACAGAGAGAAAGAGAAAACCCAAGAAAGGTAAGTGATGCACAATACAATTTCTCACCACCTGCTGACCATGCCCAGTCCATCCCCCAGCAAGGCCTGGCTCCTCCTGGCCAACTGTCCCCATTTTTATATTGGGTGTGACATTCTATGGTGTGGAATATCCCTTGGGCCAGTTCAGATCAGCTGTCCCAGATGTGCTCCCCCCCAGCTTCTTGTGCACCTGCCTACTGGGAGACCATGAAGTCCTTGCCTTAGGGTAAAAAACTTCTTAGCAACAGCCAAAACATCTGTGTATTATCAACATCATTCTCATACCGAATCCTAAACGAAGCACTGTATAGCTGCCAAGAAGAAAATCAACTCTATCCCAGCCAAAGTCAGGACACCGGTGTTTTTTTGAAAAATCAAAATCATTCTTATATGCTTTTAAGGTTTATCTGAACTGCCATCAAAAAGCATTGTGTTATCTTCAAACCAAAAAAATATTAATGACAATCAAAAATAAGTGAAGGTATGCAATTTCAGTTTAAAACTACCACTGGCACACATCTGAAAATTTAGCAATGTATGGCAATGTACTATTTCCCTGAAGGGGGAGTAAAAAAACAAAGGTGGACAAAAGCCAAAACGAAAACAAAAACAAAAAAAAGCCCCAACCAGCCTTTCCACTGTTTGACATGTTTAGAAATATTTTTAAAGGTCTATTCAGCCCATTAAAACAGGCCAAGTATTGTTCATTATTTCAGTTCAGATAAAATAACAAATACACAAAATAAAATAATTTATCTGCTTTCCATTCAAAATTATGCAGGCCCAAGAGCAATGAGCTGATTGGCACTTCAGTGAAAAGGCTTCATGCTGATTGTCATGCAGAAAGGCTGCTGGAATACTTCTGTCAGAGACAGCTATAAACTGCCAAACAAAGATTAACAATCATGGCAAAATATTACAGTTCCCAAAAGTCACAGACATTGCGACTTCTTTGACAAATGGGACTTAATTCAGTTTTAAATGACACTGAAGCATTAAAAACTTTTAAGTTTTGATTGCATCTTAATGTAGAAACAGAGCAGAGAGTTCTTTTATCTTATTGTAATGAACTTCAATTTAATAATTCATAATTTTTAATATTTTAATAGATTTCGTGCTTTAGAGCCTACCCAAGCAAATTGTAAAACCTCAGGGTATAGAAGCATCCTCACTACAACACAACAGCAAAAAAGATTTCATAGTTTCCTTAGCAATGAAGGCTTGCCTCAGTAAAAATTTATGTACCCTTTACCCTCACACATTAGGGAATTTGTATCAAGTAGCTATTCATTACATACCCAGAGACTTTGTACCAGTGTAGCTTTGTATTCTCTCTCACATTTCTAAATGCTTAAAACTACATGAAAATATAAAAATTTGTCAGTGAACAATGAGTAATAAAAAAGCCTTGGTCTAAAAAGTAACAAGAAAATTAATCATAGTAGGGAAATCCAGTGTATTAAATAGTTAATCAATTAAATAAAATGTACAGCTCTAATTTATTTAGGAGAAAATATTTTTGGAAGAAGTGTACAGAGTCATTGAAGTTAGCATAGTCACTTACATGTGATTGCAAGATAGACTGCCAAGGATAAGCTTTCCAGTGATGACATAAAACAGGTGTGTCACTACATATGACCAGAAGTATAATGTAGCCAAAGGCATGGTGATCTTGTTTTCAGGATCTCTAGTCTGCATGGTGCCAGAGGTCCAAAGTCTACAGCCAGGCCTACACTTTCAGCTTCAGGTTTTTACACCAGCAGATGCTCCAGTTCACCACTTCTGTTACAAGAGTAGTAACCGCTGGCAGATCTGCACTCAGGTGATTCAACAATATCATCCTACCTATCTAGGCTCACCTGCAAAACTCCTTATAAAATGATACTGATTATAGAGCATTCTCTGGAGATGCAGAGAAAGTCACAGAAAGTTTTTATATGTTTGACACCCTAATGACAAAGCTACAGGTGGTTCTGGATTTTCAAAGTGTTTCAGTTCTATCCTAATTCAGGACTTTGTAGCTGTTCTCTAAGAACTTTTCTGTCATCTCTCACTTTCTTTTTTCACTCAGCCTTCATCTGTACAAAATAGGATCTTTGGGAGACATTCATCAAAAAGTCCCTTTTGGTATTTCTCTTCTTATTTGTAGCGGGAAATTCACAGCCAACTTGCTCCTGAGTGAATGAATAAAGTTGAAAGAAAGAAAGTACAAAATGAAGAAGGGAAAAAGCACTGGTTATCAAGTAAAACAAAGAATTGTAGCTGACAAAGTTTAACTCATTTAATTTTTACTAAGGTACTAGAGTCTAATAAACCAAGCACTTTCTGGTTTTCCTTGTTTAGTGATTTTCACACATAAAATATGTGATTCTGTTCACCGTTAGTCTTTTTAAGTGGGTTTTAGAATTTATTCTGATAAGGCATTAAAAAAAAAAAAAATGTAAAGCATTCAGGCTTTACTAAGAAGACAACGTGTATATATAACTGTCAAGAACAGACACCAGTAGACATACTTGTCCCAAGAATGGAAAATCAAAGTGGTTTTTGGTTTGCAAAAATATTCTAATATCTGTACCCTGGCATAACTGAAATCTGTTGTTCTTCCATTTTGTCAAATGAGGTATTTGGAAAATAGGTCTGCTCGTTCTTAGACATCAAATAACACTTTTTCTTGTGAACATTTCAAAAAGTTTAGTAAAATTACTTCATTTACCCAAGTAAGCATTGTCAGTAAAGACTAGTTTTCCACTTGATTTCTGTTCAATTGTGAAAGAAACATAGGAAGACCTTAGTGTGAACTCACACACTAAAAAACATCAAAGAAGTAACACAAGAGATGTTTTGAGTGCCATAAAAGCTTCACATGCATTTATAATCTCTCCTATTCCAAAATGTTATGTTTTTCATGCAGTGATTTTTTTCAGTAGCTAACAGTGGCTCGTAACTTGCATCTGTCCATTTCCATGACATTCCATAAGTTCTTGAAATTTTTAATGCTGTCCATTTGAAAATAATAAAAAAGTTCAGTTCAGAGGAAAGGGAAGAAGGTACAGTGGTTTAGTTCGTGTCTTTTACCTTCTGTGAGATAAGAATTAGAAGAAAGGCAAAAGCAGGCTCAAAACTTTAAAGAATATAAAGAAGTTTATTACTAACAGAATTAAAGGTACTAAGGAATAATAAGAAATTAAAGCAAACCCCTCCCTTTCCCTCCAGCACCTCCCCCTTTTCTCCCAACTTGCACAAAGGATAACAAACGTGTGATTTAGGTCAGAATTGCAGTTCTTAAAAGTCTCTTCCATATTTGAAGAGAAAGAGGTTTCTTCTGCTCAATGTGGTTCCTAAACTGCCACTAGCAAACAGACCCGCCCAGAAATCTGCTGCCGTGAAATATATTTCTCTCATGAATTTTGCAGTATTCCCACAACTGCCCTCATGGGTCACAACTGGGGTATTTCTTTTAAGGATAAGCAAATTCCAGCCTGAAAAGCAACAACTCTCTTTTTCACAAATTTTTTAAAAGTCTCTTACAGCTTTTAAGTGACCT
>VWZT01013828.1:0-21090 GCA_013397055.1 Pachycephala philippinensis | reverse complement strand
GCCACCCCTCTGGGAGAAAAACCGGAAACCGGAACCTCAAATTCCCCGCGCCAGTGACTTTTATATGCAAAATTGCGAGAAGCAATTGGTCTAAAACTCTGTCCATCAACTCAGTCTCTTCAAACCACCACAGAAGGGAAGAGAGAAAGAACTTGCAAACTCAGTACAACCATACTGATTGTCCATTATTTTTCAAGGAAGATTTTCTCAGGAGACAATCCATCTGAATTTAAAAAAGAAAAAAAGAAAAAAAACCAGAAAATTCTGTAGCCCAGGATAAGTATATTGCAGCTACAGACAGTTTTACAGGTTTTACATCTTGTATGTCTTCAATAGAGGAGGGATAGAGAATTGTCACTGTATGACCTTAGAACACACTCCTGTTTTACGTGGTCTCATTGACCACGTAACTTTGGCATGGAAGTCACTGCCTAGCAACTCTCAAGGTTCTTATCAGGGTGTTCTCACTGGTCAAAATCCCTTGGGACTCTAGGTTAGTCATCCAAGGACACTGTGGAGAAAGAGTAAAAGTGAAGGGCAAGATTTTTAACGTAACAGTGAAGTGATAGTTAAAACAGCAGGAAATTCTTCTGAAGTTTTATTATCATATCAAAAATAAGAACAAGCATTTTGCCTGACTTCAGGCTGCTTCAGTCATTCTTCCTTTGTACCAAGGATCACCTCCTTCACCAAGCATAGCCATATCTAAAATAGCGCTGCCTTAGGCCATTTCACTTGTACCACAAGTGTTCCACCCTTTCCCTTCAGTAAACATCTTCTGGTATTGTAGACACTTGCAAAAGTTTCCATTAAAGAGAAATACAGATGAGATTCAGACTAAAGGGCCCAGATTTCCTCTTGATTGGGGCCCAATGATTTCCATTTCATAAGGCAGGCGCTTCCTTTTCTTGGTATGTTCAGCAATGCATTTTCCTGCCCGGTTAAAGTCTGGGCACACATTCAACTTGTAGCACCAAACTGACACAGAAACAGATTTTTGTGACACCATTAGTTTTCAAGAATAATTTGCCTAAAATGTAAGAGGCAGTTCAAAAGCAGAATATCATGAAGCACATGTTTAAATAGTTGGGTCATATGCAACTTAATGCCAGTCTTGAAATGGAATAATTTAGGCATTCTTCTACTAGTCATTCTGCCTTAATTTTATTGTCATGATCTCTGAATGCATTTTAAAACTGATTAACATATATTTTACATTACTTCCCTTTCTAAAAATCTTGGACTGAATATTACCTTTTTTTTCACAAGCTCTTAGACTATTAGAATTGTCTCTTACTTAAAGTTTATTAAGTTATAAGGGCCTTTTTTATTTAAACTATTTAAATTTATTTAAATATGTGATCGAAGTACATGAAAATAAGCTAGTCTTCTGAGCATTTTAATAGTGTTGCAATTAGATTTTAAAAATACATGCAGATTGGACCCAAGATGTTTGTGTTATTTTATCACAGTTCTCTGAGCGCTTCTGCTGTCCAAGTTTTAAGTTTGAAGGGTTTAAAGATTATTCTGAAGAGACACAGAAGAAAAAGCATATCACAAAAAAATTAGAAGTGCCATAACATGGGATTACATCAAATGTGTAGATTTCATAATCTTAATGGTACCTTCGATTTTCCCATCATGAAACAAAGAACAAAGGATATACTTCCAGTAGACTGAAGGGATCCTTACTGGTGCTCTTTCTGAGAGGCTCTGCTTAATTCATCCTAATGAAAAAGGCATATTCCCTTCAAAAGAGAAGTAGCATAATACCGAGGAACTAGAAGTTACGATTTGTCCTCATGACATCCTGTGGGATGCTCATGCTGGAGCCGGCTCCTGGCAGAAATTAAGACCCCACAGAGAGAGAAGTCCGCACTGGAATCAGGTTTGCCAGCAGGATTTGTGACCCCACAGGAGACCCACTCTGGAGCAGCCTGTTTCTGAAGGACTGAAACCTGTGAGAAGGACTCACATTAGAGAAGTTCAGGGAGGACTGTCTCCTGTGGTTGGGACCCAATGCTGGAGCAGGGGAAGGGTGTGAGGAGTTCTTGCAGTGAGGAGAAAGGAGTGGTAGAGACAACATGTGATGAACTGGCTGCACCCCCTGTTCCCCATCTCTCTGTGCTAGGAAGAGGTAAAAAAACTCAGGAATTAAGTTGAGCCCAGGGAGGAGGGAGGTATAATGGGAAGGTGTTTGAAGATTTGGGTTTATTTCACATTATTCTACTCTGATTTGATTGGTAATAAATTAAACTATTTTCCCCAAGTAGAATCTGTTTTGCCCATGACAGTGACTGGTAAAGGACCTCTCCCTGTCCTGATCTCAACCCACAAACCTTTTGTTGTATTTATTCTCCCTGTCCAGTTGAGGAGGGAAGTGATAGAGCAGCCTTGGTGGTACCTGGGATCCAGCCAGGGTTAACCCACCACAGACCTATCCATTATCTGGCAGTCCTAGAAATCTTTGAATTATTCTAAAATAGCAAAGACATAACCTTGTCCTAAAGATTCATAGCCTAAGTGCACCATCTAACAAAGGTCTATTTTTTATCTTCTAATTAATGAAAGGGTATCTATTAAAGTATCCAGTGAAATTAAGACACATACACACACAAACAACTTTAAAAATTACCTGGAAGGAGGAAAATTATTAGTGCTTTAAACTCTGCTTAATGCTTCACAGAAGGATTCTGGCAAGAGTTCTTAGAAGTAGAGAGCACCTATTTACAAATCCATTCTTTTAACATACTACCTTTCAAAACCTCTGGCTCCATAATGTCATGTGAATACAAAATCTAATAAACTGTAATGGAATTCTGCATAAATAGAGGGTTAATGTTGTTGTTGACCTATTCCCTAATCTCAGTTCAGGGTTTCACACAGCTCAGTTATCAAAGGTTGCAAATATTGTTTCCCTATCCTAAACTTTTCATGCACTGTACACCTCTGACAGAACTGGTCTATATATGTTTGGATACTAATTCAAGTTTATATTCTTAATTGTTTAAATAGACATACAAATGGAAATAGCTAAGAAAACATCTCTTTTTTTTTTTGTAAAATATTGATAGGAATGAAAGCTGATGAACTTGAAAATCAATCCACATGTGCATTTTTAGGTAATCAGTTGTGAAAATTAAATGCACAGAGAGAAAAATGCACAGTGAAGAAGGAACATGTAAATATATAGAGAGATGAAAAGAGTCAATTTGAAAAAAATTCCTACTACAAAAAAAAAAAGTTCCTTAACAGAATAATTAGAGTAAAATCACCTATACGTACTACTTCAATGTCAGAAGATATTAACTGTCAGTGAGAAAAATTTTACCTTTTTTCCAAACTTAAAAATGCAAATCATACAAACTTAAAAAATTCAGAGAAGTAAAACAAAAGATGTGCTCCCCTCACCTGTTAAAGCAACAGAAATACAATTTATTTATAATAATGTGAACCAAAATCCATTTCTGAAACCTTTTTTTATAAATGAAGTTATTAGTCAGAAGTGAAGAACTATCAGAATCAGAAGTCATGGGTGTTTATATTCATTCATGATTTTCTGATACTTCTCATGGAAGATTCAGAGATAACTCAGTGTCCAGCCCAAATTTCAGTAATTACATTCTGCCTCTTTAAATTGCCAAGTGCCACTGGCTGCAGCTGAGCTCCTGTTACGATACATACGAGTGTGTCAATATGGCTGCAGTAAATGATATGGCATGAATTTATATTTTAATCTAGCAAAAGCCACTAGGAGGCACAGCACTATTTAACTGGGTTCTGTCAGTACAGTACTTTGAGATTCAAGTTTCCATAACACAAAACCGTAATTGGAGCTGGTTGCTTGCAAGATAGACATGTCAGAATGCAGTGGTAGAGGAATATGAGAGAAAGGAAAATGAAGAAAAAGTGGAGGCTAATGTGTCACCTTGGATGAAAAGGAAAAGATGGGGGTGGAATATTGAGCAATTCTTACATCTGCCTGCACAGAGAGGGATTTATTAACTTCCTTTCTGTAGAGGCTTAAAAAAAAGGAACAAACAGAAAAACAGTACTGTGTGGAACAATAGTTCTGCCCAGACAAAGATATATTTTATATCACAGGTGGCTGATGAGCCAGCAAGCTTCAAGTCATTATACATTCAGAATAAAGAATGTCAGGGGGAAAAAAAGCTTTTCAAGTACAACATATAGGACTGCGTAACTTCTGAGTCACTCATCTTCCACCAAATGAAGGATATAATAACCATAAAGTACAAGTCCCTTTTCTGTCATTTGTTGTTTTTCTCCTCTGCTTCTGTTAAATACAGTTTTCATTTGTCTAAATACATTCCAAAAGAACTTGGTTTTGTTTGTGAAGGGGGACAGGAGATTGTAGGAGCAAAATTTCAGGCATTTTGTTTTGAATTGTTTTGGTATGAAGGATACAGTATTAACTATTGCAGTGATTTTTTAACCCTTATTTTACTCTCTAAGACGAGAAAATAACTGTCACCTCCTTTTAGATGCATGTAGCTATAATACAAGATTTCCTGAGCATCAGATATCTCCACTATGACGTAAATCTGGACAGTAAATATTCCTCATGCAGGAACAGTCAGTTGACAAAATTTTTAGCAGTGTGTAATTGCATGTCCCACAGTGAATGATCATATCAAAAGTGTACTGGAAACACTAAGTTTGCAATAAATTCTTGTTTCTAATGTGTCCTCTACAGTTCCGTCCTCACAGACCACTGTAATAGTCCTGAACTGCCAAACAGACTGAGAGTCAATGAGGAATTATCAATCCATCCAGAAATCCTCCAGGACAAGTAGAACCTGCCAACACCACTTTTGGATAGCTACATCTTCAAGAGAGGATTCCTCTTGTCATTTTATCAGAAGCCAAGGAAAGTTGAAGCTTCTTCTGAGGGAAGAGGGCAAAAGAAAATCCTAACTGGTTCTACAAGATTTTTTCCTTTCCTATTTTGTAATAGCTGTCTACCCATGTATGCACGTGCACACATACACACTCTCATATCTTTATGTACGTATTTTATTGATTTTAGAGAGGATTATTGCAGATTTGTATAAAAAAATCCTTCAAAGGTTGTTCAAGCTGAACCCTCAGCCATCCAATGTAATTACAGTACTATTTTCTAGTAAGTAAAATAAAGTAACTAAAGTATATATTATAGAAGTTTGAAGAATTCTTCAAAAGCATTTTGACCAACAGCAAAACATTACCTCTGAAGTTACAAACAGGCATGATCTGAAACATATTTCTACCAGCTACATTTGTTGTTGGAAGGTTTGAATCCCGAAATAGATTCTCAGTTGATGTAAACTATAAGGAAAAAGAAAAAAACACATCAAACAACTCTTCCTCCAAAACCATCCCCCAAGACCGTTTTCAAACAGTGAAGTTATAAGTCCACTAGATGAAGAAATGGCTCCTTAATTTTGAATTTGAGAAATATTGTAAATCAAACCAGAACAGCTTGAAAGAAGTTATCATAGTTTGTTCACATATACAAACACTAAATTCAAACTATTACCCAATGCAAAGTTCTTGCAAGACTGTAGGTGAAACATCTTCCCCTTTAAAATTAATTGCCAATAACAAACGTGATGAGTAAAACTAATGTTATAGCTAAGTTCAACAGCTAACTTAGCTATGTAATTATATAGGCCATGCTGAGCAACATGGCCTAGTTCCCAGACTAAAAAGAAGTGGTTAAATCTCAAATTATCTTGTAAGTACCCTGGCCTTTCACAATTAAGTGAATTTAGATAGTTTCACCTCTATCAGTCAGAAAAAGTAAATAGCAGACTTTCTTATACCCTAATTCAATTTACTTTACTGTTTGACTTCTACTTCATCTCCCACAAAGTGTCTTTTCAGAGAGATTCTATACAATAAAAAGCCTTTCAGGTCAGCATGTGGAGATACAGCTTTCATTAGCAATAATTAAACTTGTTTGCATAACTGTAAACCATTCTGAGCATGAATTCCCTATCAAAGCTGCACCATTTTCAGAGGGAGGCCTCTTTGTGAAGGAGAACCTTCCCCAGCAAGCTGGCAGCCAAGTCACTGCAGTTATTTCCACTCACTCCCTCTCTCTTGCTTCCAGAACTCTAACAGATTATTTAATTTGGGTTATTTTCAAATGTCTGAATTCCAGAAAACTCTACTTAATCTAATTTTTAAAAGGACTACCAGTGTTCATCCTTAGTGATCTCACAGTCATGACCATTTAGTTGACTGACAGGGCCATAACATGAATAGGAAGGCAGTTAGATTTCAGAATGGCTGGAGAAAAATATCTCAAAACAACAGAAACTCATTTTTCATCAATTAGTTCTACTCAGAAAAGGGAACTCACATGTATTCAACAGGTTTAATCCTGTTAAATCACAGATTTATCACAGATTTAATACAGAATCACAGAATATTCTGAGTTGGAAGGGACACACAAGGATCAAGTCCAACTCTTAAGTAATGGCCCACACTTGGATGAAACCCACAACTTTGGTGTTATTAGCACTATGCTCTGACCAACAGAGCTAATGTCTGTTCAGTAATATCTGATCAAATCTCATTTGAGCCATGCAGACATTTTATAAAGGAGTCAGAGGAATATAAATTACACAGGTGATGTGGTAACTGCACATACAAGTGCTTTTGTGCTGTAAGTAATGTGAAATCATTTGAACAACTTCCTTATTAAAGTGAATGTACTTCGCCACCTCACAGAAAGATGCATTTTTAGTAATAGCAGACTCTATGGAGACCTTCAGTGACCTTTCAAATCCCTGTAGGATGAGGAAAAGAGGAGTGTTGGCTTCTGGTTAAATAATCATAAATAACCTACTGATCTGAGCAGATAATTAGGAATAAAAACAGTGAGAGTCAGTGCCTGTGATGTACAAACTCTTTATGCACAGGAGAATGTCTTCAGTGTCAGGCTAATCATCAATATGGGTATTGGAAACTCTCCACCCAACTAGTTAGAAATTCATGATGATTAAGAAAAGAAACCTCCCTAGCTACATGACCAGAAAGTCCACGATTCTTAACATCAATCAGCAACACATT
Source organism: Pachycephala philippinensis (assembly GCA_013397055.1). NCBI lineage: Eukaryota > Metazoa > Chordata > Aves > Passeriformes > Pachycephala > Pachycephala philippinensis. Next base: position 14,010 of record VWZT01013828.1, on the reverse strand, counting down.
CCTTCCTATTAAGGAAAAAATGCGTTCTGGTCCTAAAACTATTAAAAGGTTTTATCAAAGTGTCAGTGCAGAAAAGCAGTCTAGCTTTTGAACTGGGGTGCGTTAGCCTGGAGAATGGGAGGCTGAGGGGAACAAGGGCAGAATCAGTCTCTTCTCCCAAGCACAAGCAATAGGACAAAACAAAATGGCCTCTAAACCACAGGAGGTTTAGACTGAATATTAAGAAAGTGTGGTCAAGCATTGGAACAGGCCAACCAGGGAAGTGTTTGAGTCACCGAATGTGGAGGTATTTAAAACTTCTAGATGTGGCACTTAAGGACTCAGTTTATTGATGGACTTGGCAGTGTTAGGTCAAAAGTTGGTCTCAATGATCTCCAAGGTCCTTTCCAACCTAAATAAACTCATGATTCTATCTCAGCAGAAGTTGGTACTGCTCTTTGTAATTACTTTAATGTCTTTTCTTAGTCAATATGTGTGATCTCTGTGATGTGCGCTTGATTTAAAATTTGAACACAAAGGTTTTGGTTCTTCTCTGTGGTTTTGAAATCTATTGGTCCAATAGACCACCAAAACTCTGCTCTAACACTCTTCAACACTAGAGTCACTTTTAGTATCAGAGATATTTCCCTTATCTCTCTTCTCAGTTAAACTTCAGTTGAAATTTCATTATACGACACCCAAGTGACAGTATAGACTCTGTAATTCTCCAGCAAAATTAATGGCAGCAGTAAAGAAGTTAAGGCTCAAGTCAGCAACCCCAGCTCTAGACAGAAAGCTTGTGCAAACCTTACCAGAAGCCTGTGTAATCTCACTGAATTGCTACTGGTATTTGTCACACAGACAAGTTCCACCAGCTTGTAACAGGTCCTAATCCATGGTAAAGCCACATTTTAGCTCAGCAGTAGAAAATAAGGGCACTACCCATTGCCTAGGCAACAGTTGTGAAGAGAGACCTCTACACCCCAGTCCATGTTCATTTCAACAAGGTCATGATTACACTCCTTAGAGTTACTATTGTCTCTTCCCTGGGGGTATAAACAGTACTTAATCCCATCTATAAAGTAAACTTTGGTTTTCTTTTTTGTACTTCAAACTACATCTTCTACCACAAAGAAGTCACACTGATTTCACAGACCAGTACACAGGTAAGGAGTTTTCTGAACTTCTACATTTCTACTGCTGAATATTATCAAAGTATTGCACACGTAGGTAATATTTATGCACAGAAAATGCACAAGTCACACCTTCATAAAGAAGCCATCAATCAACATTGCCATAGTTAGATGCCTCAGATAGATTGACAATCTCTACCATTTCTTAGAGTTAATTATCCTTCATGACCTTTTGAGTTCTTAAAATGTCATGAAACTTTTAACCTTCTCAGTCGCCTCACCTATGTCTGCAAATGAGTCAGGTAAGAATTAGTGATTAAGAGCTGCTGATTATAATTTTTTTATATAAAAAGGCAAACTCATCTGCTGAATGGTTAAACCAGAGATGATTCTTACAGCATGAACATCTATGTTCTTGAGGTATTCTCATAAACCTTTAAGAAACATAGATGGTTGGAGATAATGTTTATGAGAAAGATCTCTGTTAGGAAGATGACATAGAAAGTACCTTCTACTGTTTCTACTGGGTTTTGTTTGTTTTCTATGAGATATCTTATGGCTTTCTTTAAAACATTTGTCTTAGAAGTGGTTATAGGTTTCTATCTCCATTACCTGTGACTAAAGAAATTTTCACATCTCATCACAGCATTAACAGACAGAAATAAACCTCAGGCGGAAAGTAAACAAACCACTGTTTAAGCCCTTCTTGCTTTCTTTACATTACTGTATTTCAGCTCAAAAAATTTTGCTTTTTGCTTTTTGCACAGACAAGAGTCATAGTTCCATTTTGGCTTATATTACACTGCAAGCTAACCTCTAAACAACACAAACACTCAATTTTCCTTGTAAGTGCTTCTTTGTAAATATTATTATTTTATCACTATTATTTTTAAGCATGACTAACCAAAATAACACACAGTACACAGGTAAAGTTTACACAAGTCATTAGTCATCCTCTAATTCCTTTTGACTGTTTCAAACTGCTGAGATCCTCGACTTCTAGGTGATTACATTGGTTGGAGCAGACCAGACAGCCTGTGTAAGCTCAAACAAGGCTGTGAATGTCAGTAAACATTTGGTTTACAAGATCTAACACATTTTGTTTACACCAGAAGACCCATCCTACCTCCTGATGATACAAAGAGTTCACTGACAGCAGGGGAGATACATCACTGTAAATAAATACACAACTCCATTTTAAGCATTCTTGTGAAAAGCTTACATTACATGCAATCTTCAACAATAAATTGAACACAACACTTGTAACAAAGGAACCGAAAATAATTTCTGACAGTTGATGCATCTCTTTTGGCCTACAAACTGCCTGAAAATCTCAAGAATAATTTCTTTTCTCCTATCTTGTGAACAAACTTTCCGTGACTGATCATGAACATCAGAGCTTGTCTCCTATGAAGAAAGTCTGAGAGAATTGGGATTGTTCAGCCTGGGAAAAAAAAAGGCTTTGCGGTGACCTAATTGTGGCCTTCCAGTCAGTGAAGGGAGCATACAGAAGAGATGGAGAGAGACTATGTACAAGGGCCTGGAGCGACAGGACAAGGGGGAATGGCTTCAAACTGACTAAGAGTGGGGTTCAATTAGATAATAGGAAGAAATTCTTCCCTGTGAGGGTAGTGAGGCACTGGAACAGGTTGCCCAGAGAAGTTATGGATGCCCCAGTGCTGGAAGTGTTCAAGAATGGGTTGGATGGGGCTCTGAGCAATCTGGTCTAGTGGAAGGTGTTCCTGCCCACAGCAGAGAGGTTGGAACTAGATGGTCTTCAAGATCCCTTCCAAACCAGGCCATTCTAGGATTCTGTGATCTCAGACCCTCTAGGCCCCTTAGGACATCTCTGCTCTACTGTTACGTGAGTAGAGAAGGATTTAAAAATTCAACACAAACATATATATTTTTTCTTCAAGAAATCAGTGTTGTTCTGCACCACGCTGGCCTTTGCAATAATTTTTGCTATACTTTACCTGTAAGTAGAAACAAAGCACTGGCAAAGCTTGTTAGAACATGATCCCAGATACAGACAGAAACAAAGACAAATTCAAGCTGTCATCAGAATAATAAAGGACAGTGAAAGGTAGTTTTCAAACATGGTTAGATAAATAGTTTTTTCCATTCCAACTTTCTTATTTGCCCTAGAGATTTAGGTCTGTACAGAACAAGAGTGTAATTATTAAAATAGACCATATATCCTGTTAGATAAAAACATCACATAAAGTTTTTACACAAATTAAACTGCTCGAACTGAGGTTTGGATGCAACCCATTTATTCTTTTCTCCTGTTTGTTAGTTAGAAGTCACTGGGGTTTTGTTCAACCATTAAAAACAGCTAAGTTGATTGTTGGTTTTGTCTTCAGGTTTATTCTCCAAATTTGCAATTAAATTCTGGGAGTTAAAGTGCTTTTTGAGTTAGATTTCACTTTCAACTTGGACTTTAATCTGCATCTCAACTCAAATACTGAATTTATCCAATAAAATGAAATGAGATTTTTTTTTTTTTTAAATTATAGATCCCCTAGTTATCTTTAAAGAGAACTTGATATCCCCAAGGGATCAGCTTTCAAAATTATATGTCTGACATTCAAAATAGTTTGATGATATCAAAATAGTTAGTTGATATTCTGAATGTCAGTGTGCAGACTCATGATACCAGGCTCTAATTAACTTCACCATTTCTCTTCTTTGATAAATAGCAGGTTTCTATCAACTTACAAGGTTGAGGAAGCTTTTGGCAGGATACTGGCCAGCATTACACAGATGTATGCTTGACTTCATTCCTTCCGGTTTAATTGTAGTTTAGCTGCCAAATGCTAACAAGATTGCTGACTGAGGTTGCTACGGGAACCCACAGCACAGGAGTGGCTCAGGGTCCTGGAGCTCAAAAAACCACCACAGACCACACTGTTGTGATGTCACCTCTAAGTGCAAAATGACGCCACAAGATAAGGATAGAAAAGAATGGCTAAAACTTTATTTTATCAAAACTGATCTTGTTAGAGCAAGAAATATAATGATCCTTTATGCTGCTGTTTAAATACTAACACATTTTTACAGCAGCATGCATGAAGTAACAGGCATTCCCTGTGGTGCAAATTAAACCTGACAGCTCCGCACCAAGGTGTTTCAACACCAGCAGGAGAGAGAGCATCCAAGATGAATGTCTGCTTTCCAGCTTTTCTCACATCATAAAGTGCTTGGAACTGTTAAATTATCTTTCCACAGTTTATTCTTTTGTTGCTGCTGTTGCTGTTTACAGGGTTTGATTTTGGTTGCATATACTTTCCCCTCCCCTGCCATGCAAAATGACACAAAAGCACATCTGTGCATATAGTTGCTGCAAATTCCAGATGCAATGTTGAATAATTACTCTACTGAATGCATAAAATGATGTATTTTCAATGCCGTCTTTAATGTCATTTTTTTAAGATTTAACTAATATACAGAACTCTTTTTAATCCACAGATAAAGAATATTACAAAATAAAAGCACATATAAATACTTCTCTGTATAGAGAGATGGAGAGAGAAAACTACTTCCTCAAGATCACACACTGAGAATACAAACCTGTTTTTTTAAAATTCCCATTCTTTTTTACAAATCCACACAAACTCTTTCAAAACTGTCAGCTTTCATGACTTCATTCTTCTACCTACTGTCACATGAACACTATGCTAAACAGTGGGGAAAGAGAGCTTAAGATTAATTTTCTGATCTCTCTCTGAGGGAAAGAATTCCTGTGCTTACTCTTAATGGAGTCTAGAGATAATTCAGTATCATCTCAAAATTGCTCAGTCTGTTCTGAAATGGATTATCCCTCCAACAATTTTAATTTAGAAAACTGATATTTATCTAACAGCAGGAAGGAATCATCCTTAAACATCAGCAGTGCCAAATGCATGGAGGCATTGGCATTAACAGAGATGGTATAGAAGACTGTCACAGCATTGAGGCCAAACTAGAGAGATGTGATGTTGTAAAACACATAGCAAGGGTACTACAGGCAAGTTCAAGTCTGTTCCAGGGACTTCTTACAAAGTGATGTCCCCATTAATACATAGGAGACACTGGTTCTTACAGAAATCAGTGAACTAAAATCTAGAACGTGTTCTCTGCCCAGCACCAGAAATTATCCAGAAATACTATTGAACAGCAAGTTCTGCAGGCAGGACCCAAATTTGCCTAACAAACAGTCACACCCAAGCCAGGATGTCTAAAGCTTTGTTCTGTATATGCCAGATGGTGTATTTTTTATAGTCACCAACTACTGTTGTGTGTAGGATCAAAGAATCCTAAAAAACTTGAGTTAGGAAGTTTACTCTGTAGGTCACCCAGTTTAACTTCCTGCTCAAAGCAGGACAAGCTTCAGAGGTTGCGTATGAGTCTCAGATCCTGGTCCAGATAAGTCCTGAGTATTGCCAAGGACAGTGATTATTCATCTACCCTGCACAACCAGTGCCAAGATGTCGTGGTTTGACACTGCCCAAACGCCAGGCACACAGGAAAGTTGTTCACTCACCCTCTCCTCTGCTATCGTCGGGCAGAAGAGAGGGGGAAAAAAATTAATGAAGGGCTCATGAGTTGAGATAAGGTCTGGGAGAAAATACTTTAAGGGCAAAACAGGTTCAAATTTATTAACAGAGTCAGAGGAGGATAATGAGAAGTAAAATAAGCCTTTGAAACACCTTTTTTCCCCCAGCCCCTCCCTCTTTCTCACCGACAGTGCAGGGAGACAGGCTGGGGGGGGTTTTGGTCAGTTCGTCACCTGAGATCTCCTTCTGTTCATTCAGGGAGAGGAGTCTTTCCTGTGCTATGCTGTGGGGTCCCACGGGAGACAGTTCTCTGTGAACTTCTCCAGAGTGGCTCCAATTTCACGAGCAGCAATTCTGCCAAAACTGTTGCAATGTGCATCCCTCCCACGGACAAACTGTCTTCTCGAAACTATTGTGGCATGTGTCATTCGTCCACAGGGTGCAGTCTTTTAAGGGTAGGCTGCTCTAGTTTGGAAGCAAGGGCCCTCTCTCTCTATCTCTAGAAGCAGGGGTCCTCTCTCTCTATTCGGGTCTCCCACTGGATCACAGCCCCCTCTGGCATCCACCCATTCCAAAGTGAGCACTTTTCCCACAGGTTCCAAGTGGATCTCTACATCTCCCGTGGACTTCATGGATTACAGGGGGACAGTTTGTTTCACCATGGTCCTCACCGTGGCTTGCAGAGGAATTTCGGCTTTGGAGTTTGGAGAACCTCTTCCCCTTTTTCTCCTCTGACCTTGGTGCTGTCATGTTGCTTTCTCTTACATGTCCTCATTTTCTTCTCTATCCAGAAGAAAATCTGTTGCCCATAGGTACCATTGCCAACAAATTCCACCAATTCAAAGATTCTTGCAGCATCCCACAGCACCAAGAGGTTGATTTTGTCTAGGTTCCACATCAGGGAGTCACTCGCCATATTTCTGCTGCTGGCCAGGTGGCCCTGCCACCACAACACGGGCAGTGGTGGCTGCCAGGGCACTGGCATTATTTAACGCCTCTCTTCGTGCAGGGCGCTGGGAAGGAGAAGCTGTTGCCACCCCCCCTGCCCTTCTGCCCACGGCACAGCTGGCTAGGGGCGGCCAGGCAGGCAAGGCTCACCACAGGCTGCACCAAGATGGCAGCAGCCGTGGCACATCGCCACACACTGCTGGGATAGCCCCAGTGGCAGTTCGCCGCCCCTGGAAAAACTACCTGTGCGCTGTTTGGATTTCCATCTTAAATTTGTCATCACAGAGGCATTACCAGCCTCTCTAATTGGGCCAACAGCATGTCAATCTTTAGAGCCATCAGAGACTGGCTCTGTCAGACATGGTAGAAGTTTCTAGCAGCTTCCCACAGAAGCTACTTCTGTGGCCCTCCCCCACTACCAAAAAACTAGGCCATGCCAAATCAGCACAGAAGGTTTAGATGCTTCTGTTGCAAAGATTTTCTTTCCTTGTTTTCCAGCAGTATTTCCTCAGTTGAAATCCATGACCACTGCCTTTTGCCTTTTTACTGTTCACTTCTAGGAAGTCTTCTATTTCCCTGTTGCCCCCATTAAGCAGTTGACAATAACACTAACATTTTTTACTTCCTTTTGGACTAAGCAAAGCCAGTTGCCTCAGTCTCTGCTTATGGAAAGTACACTCCAGCCTTCCTGCTGATTGAGCAACCTTCCCCTAGACTGTCACCACCTCTCTCATGCCATGGGGCCCAAGATGGAACATATTCCTTCAGGGGAAGCCTCACAGTCACTGAGTGAAGAGAACAGTCATTTCCCTTGATCTGCAGCCTCATTCCTGCTAACACAAGTAGGATGCTGTTGGCCTTCATCACCTCAAGGACTCGCTGCAATTTTCCATCCAGGAGGACCTCTGGGGCCATTTTGTGTGGAGTTGGTGCCTACCAGAGTAATACCAAAACAAAACAACTTGAAAAAAATTTGTGATACCAGGATAAGAACCATAAAAATACCAACCCGGGACCACACTGAGAATCAAGTTCCCCATTCATTCAATCACATCCTATATTAGCTCTACTGACCTATGCTGTGCTTCAGTCTTTCATCACCTTCAGACAAATAAGAAGTAGCAACTGATTTACTGCTAAATCTAGTGTGTGTTAAGCAGATGAAAAAGAAAAATCAGGTTCCCAGTTCAAAACTTTTGCTTCAAACACCATGTAGCGTGTCCAAAGATTACAGAACTTTCCTAATAAAGAAATAAACTTCTGATATTTAGCTTGTTACTAACCATGAAGGAAAAGTTTGCAACATACCTATTATGATGTATAAAATATGGCTGTATGCAGAACAGAAGTTTCCATAAAAAGAGGTTGTACTGAACTTAAGAGTATGGGTTTTTTTGCTCTGGGAATTTTTGCTTATGCTAGCACTTCACCTTTTGTCGTGGGTTAGTGTAATATTCAGCCAAAGTCTTGCCTCTTTCAGAAAGCCCTGGACATGGATTTTGCTGCTGTTCATCACTTGGTCTCACCCCTGGCTCCTTCAAACTGCAGTAGTATTTATTTTGCATAGAATACACAAAGAGGTCCTGAACCTCTGGACTGAAGACCACAGCAAGCCTTAACTGAAGATGAATTCTCAAAGAGCGAATTTTAGTGGGGTTTGTCTTTCACTTAATCCAGAAAAATTTCCTCACTGAAGTGGTTGTCAAGCATTTCAATGGACTGCCCAGGGAAGTGGTAGAGTCACCATTCCTGGAAGGGCTCAAAAAATGATTGGACATGGCACTTAGTGCTATGCTTTAGTTGACAAGTTGGCATTTGGTCAAAGGTTGGACCCAATGACCTTGACAGTCTTTTCCAACCTCAATGATTCTATGATTTTCTGATTCATGACATGAAGATATCCTAGCTCCTTAATGCAATTACATGAGGAAAAAAAGAATACCCAAAATCTTGGGTTGACAGTAGTAATTCTGACATGGGGAGACAAAAAGGCCAAAGACAACAAGAAGTCCTGATTTTGCATTGGAATAAAGGGAGCATGGAAAAGTTCCTGTCCTTACATTTTGCTGTATGCATCTACACAAAGCATCCCCAGGCTGTGTATTCACAGGAGGCAGGTAGTGTCTTGACCACACATCCTAACTTCTAATTCCTAATTTCAGGTATTATGGCATTATTCATTACTACTTCAGTTTTGCTACCAGCTTCCCAGTGGATGTTACAAATAATGGACCTTGTATCTCAGACACTTCCACAAACACAGGGAAGCCAGGAGACAGGAAGCTGATCTGCTTTTTACAGGAAAAGGGAGGATATGTTCTTTTGATATCGATCAGCTCTGTAAAAGGATGGCACTCTTTGTTAAAACAGCTTTTAAACTAGAAGGGTATTGTCTGTAATGGTACTACACAAGCACTCCCCTTTAATCATGTCTACCTCCTGGTTGTTCTGCTGAATTCTATGCAAGGTGTACAAGCCTATTGTCTATCACATGTGAAATTCAGAATCATGCATCTTATTCCTTTTACTTGAATTATTTGGCTGCCTGCTTTACTTTTCCATACAAAAGAGTCAGTTCCAGCTCTTCATTTTACCGTGTCTTTTTTTTTTAATGTAGGGCTTTCTTAATCTTAACAAGGAAGCTTTTATCTTTGAAGCAAGTAAACATGAAAAAGAGAGATTTCTTTTTAAACCTAAAGACTATAAGGGTTTGTTCAGCTTCTAAGTTTTTAGTACTCTAATCCTTTATTCTGCTTTTAATGTAATGTGAATTTACAGTCAGAGTTGACAAGGATTTTTTTCCTTTGAAGTATTATGCTAGAGATTGCATGTATCGAAGAATAGGTAACAGTATGCAGGGAGAGGTGGTGGTGGTGGTGTATTATTACAAGTCTGGTATGTCAGGCTAATAACTTGTTTAGTAATTTAGTTCAAGTAAGTTTCTAGCAGTTATTGGGGTCATTAAAGCACAAAGCAGGTTAGTCAGTCAGTTCCATACTCAAGCCCCTTAACTCCTGAGGTGGAAGAAAGGATGACACATCTGTGCCTGTAACTGTGAATATATGAGATTTCCATCACAAGCTAGAGCAATTTGCTTCATTTTACCACAAGGTAAAGTTTTAACCCCACCTCCCCTCCCCCCCATTTCATTCTTTCTAGAACTGTGACTGCTGATTGTGCTTTCATTATGCATTCTACTGACAGGCCAGAATATAGGTTTTTTTAATGCAGAATACACTTTTGATTTGCCTTGTATTTAAAAAAAAAAAAACAAAAAAACATTGCACAACAGAAAGCAAGCAGATAAATGGTCATTAGGCATTATTTTTAGTGCAATTACTGAATGAATGCTATGTGTGAGATCTCCAGATAGCTACATCACAACTTTGGATTAATTTCTGAAGGAAAAAAATCCTGAACAGTGTTATTTTTCACCTGGAATTGCACACTCACCTGACCCTGAAATAAAAATGCTTTTTTCCATTTTATTTATTTAGTAGATATATTGCTTGGGCAACTGGAGATCAACATTATTCTGTGCAAGTTCTCAGCTTAAGTAGCCCATTCACAGCAGCTCTCAGCCCCTCTGGCAGTATTCAGAGACATGATGACTTTAAGAAGGCCGAAGGCCAAGATTTCCATTGTCACCAGGAAATTAATTTTGTTGTGCAGCAGAGTGTAAAGGTGCAGTGAAAACAAACATTGTTATTACATAGGGTAAGTGATAAAGGAGGAGGGCTTTGAAGTTTACATCATGTTCATCCAGGTCATTGCCATGGTTTTAGTTAGCTCATTTTAAATAAAATGCATCTTTAGATCTCATTTGGGCAGAATTTTGTCCATCTTAAAAACATGAGCAAGTAATTTGTGTGGTCTGGATACACAATGCCAATAATAACAACACATAACTTTCACACAGCTCAAACAGTAAAAGTCCTAGATGCCACAGTTCTTCTAAGCCCCAGATGAATTAAGCAATGAGAGGAGCAAAAAGCAGTACTGAGAGATGCTTGAATCCCTACAGAAGCTCCTGGCAAGTTTGCCATTGTTTCTGTCATGTTTTAGAATGGAACCTCTTACTCTGAAAGGACCAGAACCTTCAAAACTTATGGGGAGCAACAGAAAGACAGCTTCTGCCATGATACAAAATCAGTGATAATCCAGACTGACCAGGTCATTGTCTATGCAAAGGCAGGAAAAGAATAATATATCTCTAAAGGAAATATTTCCATTAGGACCTCTACAATGCCCTATCTTGTAACTCGAGAGTTTGGAAGCATGTCAGGCCATGTCAGACTAGCCCTAGGTCCTAGGCCATGCACACAACTGTATATGTAACCCACTGGCAAGCTTGCCAGGATAAAGGTGAAACTGTTAAGTTAAAAGTTAAGTACTGTTAAGCTTGAGTGCTGCTAAGTTTGTAGACTGTATTCCTTTTTATCCTGCCCTTACTATCCTTTTGTCACACATACCTAAGAATCCAAAAATTACAGGAGCCTCTTAGGGTAAAACAGCCTTATACTCAAGAGGAAAAAGGTCATTTGTTTAGTTCTAGAGGTTTCTATATCGAAACCCAAGGTGTTGGTGTGGTGGTGCATCATCCCCCCCCCTCTGCTTTTCAGGCCTCACTGTGACCTGAGAAATGCTCGTTAGGCCTCAGCCTTGAACAGGGCCTTCCTCTTGAGCTTATCAGAAACACTGTCTGCTCCCAGGAACTGCTGCTGTCCAACAAACACCTGTTTTCTTTATGAAAGCCTTGAAAACTATTTTCCTTGCCTAAATGGCACAGCATCCCTGTTCTCACACTTTCAAGGAAAATGTATCGACCTGAAGTGTGGCCAGAATGAAACATCGTTATGACTAAAGCCCACTCTCTTGTGACCCTATAAACTGTGGTCCAAAATGAGACCCTTTGAGTTGGAGCTCTTCTGGACCGCAGCAGGCTGTGCCCAGCAACCTCCCTCTGAGTGGGGCCTCTCAGAGCCAGTGAACCCTCAAGTTTGCAATACCTGGAGGAACACCAAACAACAACAGATCCTGGGCCAATAACCCCACTACTCAAGGCCCAACCTTTCGCCCACTGGGGAGATGCAAAGGCTTCACAACCTTCAAGAGGAACTTTTCACAAGTACCTTTCGNGTGGTCCAAAATGAGACCCTTTGAGTTGGAGCTCTTCTGGACCGCAGCAGGCTGTGCCCAGCAACCTCCCTCTGAGTGGGGCCTCTCAGAGCCAGTGAACCCTCAAGTTTGCAATACCTGGAGGAACACCAAACAACAACAGATCCTGGGCCAATAACCCCACTACTCAAGGCCCAACCTTTCGCCCACTGGGGAGATGCAAAGGCTTCACAACCTTCAAGAGGAACTTTTCACAAGTACCTTTCGCTGACTCTTTATGTCTGTGTGCATACACGTGCACATATGCTACAGTAAATCTGGGAGAAATGCTGCTTTCTTAGATGTTTAAGTACCTTAGATGTTACACCTGTAAGGAATGTTAACTCATAAGTTATAAGCTAAGTTAAATGCTGCTAAATGTTGCTCCTCTGCTAAACTGTTAAGTTTTAAGTTAAGTACTATTAAGCCTAAGTGCTGTTAAGTTTGTACGCTGTATTTCTTTTTATCCTTGCCCTTACGATCCTTTTGTCACACACACCTAAACACGCATACACACAGAGATGGCTCTCCGTTTATTTCCATTTTGATTGACTGGATTTCATTGTTGCTTTTTTTCTTTTCCTCAGTGTGCCTTAATCATCTAGTAAGTAGACTTGACAATGAACTTTGTCATGCTGACGCTTAATATTATATCTGATTTTTACAGATACCCTTGCTGGTGATTTTTTTCACAATCTCAAACACTCTCTTGTAACAGCTGGCCATAACATGGTAACAGTGAAATGATGCAGAGGAACTTCTCCAGTATTTTTTGTATAGCAAAGGTGTCAGCGCCCAGCATGCTGGACTGACTTGAGCAATTTCATTTAGACTAACAACCTTCTGTTACCAGGAGAATATGATAATAGATTCTGAAATTAGACAGGCAATCCATAAGCTACATTGATTCACATATTTATTCCTTTCCTAAGTAGTGTACCTCACAAGTACACAATACAGTTTACTTCAGTTCTGTGCCAAGCAATCAGCTCCATTAAAATAGGTTATGACATTCAAAGTTCAATTTTCTGATGATTAGAGAAGAAAATGCAAATGTTTACTTTTTTTTTCTTTTTTTTTTCCAGCAGAATGTAAGATAAATTAGGTTGAGGAGCATTTGGGGATGGTGGCTAGACCCTATAATTTCAAAAGAAACTGATGTTTATATGTCAAATATTCTTTAAAATCCTGCTCTTCCAGTATAGATTTCAAATTTCAAAATATAAGGTCTGTAAAACATAATGATGTATGCTGCAGTTTTCTTACCTAAAATTTAATCACCTATATTTTGAAAGATTACTAATAAATTCAAACCTAACCTACTTGATACACAATTTATTCCAAAGTTTAGAAACCCAAAACAGAGATCTAAGGTTATAATTAAACACAAAGCAGGTAAGACTTTCAAGTATAAACAACCGTTTGTTACAAGGTTAAAGCTCTCTTCCACGACACAGATTTCCAGGTAATTCTCCTAACACAAACATCCTTCTGAACTTGCCTTTACCAAGTGAGATTTACTTGCTTAATTTCCCATAAATTATTTTTTTATAACATCGTTTATAAATACCACTATGCTTATGGCAAAGAAGAATTCAGCTGAGAAGAAATAAAGCAGGACTGTTAAAACACAAGTAAACATAGTTCAAAATCTTATTTTGAGATCATTGAGACATAAAATAAATACATCAAAGCCCATACTTCAATTCTGAAGTCCTGTATGGTCTACAAAACCCGAACTTTTTTTTCAGTGGTATTGTGTTGGTTTGAAAGACAGGTGTCTGCCAAGGAAGGCAGGAGCCTCCCTTGGAATGGAAAATGTAACACCCTTCCCTCTGAATTATTATAATTTTGAAATTAAGGGGCTCTCAGGCAAAGATATGAGGAATAGGAATAACAGTTCTTTACTAATACGTATATGTAACAAGACAAACAATCAACAATAACTGTGGCAGTAACAACAAACAGAACCAGGAACCCACTGACAGCCTTCTTGGCTGTCAGGCACTTTCCCTTTGGTGCAGTTCGGTCACGGCCGGCAGGGGCGCTGGCGGCTCCCGGTGAGCAGGGCGGGGGCGATGGTTCCCCCGCGGCTGCAGGGGGCGCTCCGGAGCGAGCTCGGGGAGCACGCGGTAATGGCGGCTTGGCTGAGCCGGGAAGGGATGGAGGAAAGGCTTCACAAACTCCCAGGGGCAGCCAATCCCGGTGGCCTAGCAGGACCCACAGGAACATCAGGCTGGAACAGCAGGGATGAG
>VWZT01013827.1:23753-45031 GCA_013397055.1 Pachycephala philippinensis | reverse complement strand
CGTGTCCCTGCGTGTGACAAAATCCCGCGGCGGCGGTGCGGGGGCACGGCGAGCGCAGCCCCGGGTGGGGACCGCGGGGTGACAGCGCAACTTTGGGGGGCCCCAAAGCTCCCCCAGCTCCTCGCTGCTTCCCTGCCGCCTTCGGGGGTCGGAGGGGGGGGATTCTCCCTCCGGAAGAACATCCTGAGCCGGAAAAATCCATCGGGAAAACGCACCTGGGGTTTGGGGATGCGGCGCCGGGAAGCGCCGGGCCCCGAGCGGTGAGTGCGGGGCGCGGGATCCGCATCCTCCCGCAGCCGCTCCCCGGGATCGATTTTCCTTCGGGAACAGGGGGGAAAGTGCTGAATCATTGGGACTCCGGGCTCCAGGGGCGCTCCCGCTGCTCCCACGGCCGGGAAAAGCTCGGGAATTGGGGTGAGGAGGGCGAGGAGGCCGTGGCGGAGGTGGGAGCGCTGGGGCCTGGGAGAGAGGGGCTTGGGATGGAGCCGGGGATGGAGCGGGGATGGAGCCGGGNCAAGCAGGAGTAATTAATTACGAACCTCACGGCCCCTCGGATCGGGGCGCCTGGACTGGCAGTGAATGGAGCGGGGATGGAGCGGGGATGGAGCGCGGAGGGAGCGGGGATGGAGCCGGGATGGAGCGGGGATGGAGCGGGGATGGAGCCGGGATGGAACCGGGTCCTCCCTTTTCCATGGCCTCAGGTGCTCCTTGGAGGACAGGGAGCGGGGAAGCCGCACGTTCCATCCCTGGGAACGGCGCTGAGAGGGGTTTTGGGTAGAAAAAAGGAGATTTTGGCCCGAAAATCCCCTCCCTGCTAAAGCTGGGAATGGCCGGTGCGTATTTCTTGGATGGGTTCTGCTTTTCCCTTTGGAATGCTGCCTCTGGGTGCCTTCCTCAAGGTCAGGTCCTTGGGATGGCTCCGGAGCGCTCCCAAAAAGTCACCCCGGGGTGTTCCCGGCTGGCTCCCGGCCGAGGGGCAGCGCCAGGGGCCGGGGGCGTGCGGGAATTGCGGGAAAAGCTGGAATTCTGCCGTGCCCGGCAGAGGCCCGGCTGCTTTAAGATGGATCCTGTGGCGCTGTGGTGTTTCCGGGGTGCTCCTGGCAGCTGCCGAGGACAAAAGCAGGAATCCTGTGACTTTTCCAGGGATGCTGACTCCTTTCTTTCCGCCCGTGCTCCTGGAAAACCTCCCCCCTCCTTGGCAGGCGCCGAGGGGCTGCTTTGTTCCAAGAAAACTTTGCTTTCTCTCGCGAAAACAGGAAATTCCTCAAATTTAGCGTTTTCTGATCGGTTTCTGGTTTAATTTTTGTCCTTTCCCGGCTCCGGGCTGGGCCTTTGCTGCTTTTCCCATTTTTTTTTCGTGTGTGTGTGTGGTTGTAACGTGAATCCGACATAAATAATGCATGGAAAAGCGCTCGGCTGACAGGGAGAAGTTGTTGGGTTGGAAAAGCGACTTTGTTTACAGGAGTTGGAACCTAGGCCCGGCTTTGTGTTAACTCTGGGCTTAACAAAGCTCCGTCCTCCTCCTCATCCTCATCCCGAGGGATTTGGTTCAAGCCCAGCCCAATCCAATCATCCCTTCTCCCAGCTGATGATTAAACGGGGAGCATCCCGGGTTTTCCAAATTAATTGATAAGGATTTAGTTCCCTCTCATTTTCTCCGGGGTTTTCAGGGATAAAATCCCCCCAAATCCACTGGAAAATGCCACAAAGTGTCCCTGAATGAAAAATGGGTGGAAATACGGAATAATGATGGGAAAAAATGAGGATTTTTCCCCTCTCTGTGCTCCTGGGAGGTGGTTGGGATACTCGGAGTGGGATACTCGTGGGATGCTCCTGGGTGTAGAGGGGTTGGAATCTGGGATGAGCAGGGAAGGGGTTGGGATCAGCTGTGAGCCACAAAGTGAGTCGGGATCCAGCTGGGAATGGGAATGGGAAGCTGGGAATGGGATTTGGATCAGCTGGGAATGGGAATGGGAAGCTGGGAATAGAAATGGGATTGGGATCAGCTGGGAATGGGAATGAGATTGGGATCAACTGGGAATGGGAATGGGAAGCTGGAAATGGGAATGGGAAGCTGGGAATGGGAAGTCAGGAATGGGAATGGGAAGCTGGGAATGCCATCCCAGGAAGCTCCTGGAGATTCCTGAGGTTGTCAGGAAAGGGATGGACACGGGCAGGAGGGAAAGGGATCTTTGTTGGGGCTTCCTTTCTTGGGAAAAAGGGGGAATAAATGGATTTAAGGGATTTTTGCTTCCCTCTGGAGCCGTTCTCAATCCCAATGCTCCAGCCCCGGGGGGGGATGACCTTGGGACAAGGAATCATCCATAGGGATCGAGGATTGGATCCTCCCTCACCTGTCCCTGTCACCTGAGCAAAAATGGGGAAGTTCTGGGGTGTTCCCAGAAAATATTCCCTGGATAAAGACCAGTTTTATCCAGAGATTGAAAAATCAGCAGGAATGGGGCAGTTCTGGGGTCCTCCAAGGAAATATTCCCTGGATAAACACCAGTTTTATCCAGAAATGTGGAAATCAGCAGGAATGGGGCAGTTCTGGGGTGTTCCAAGGAAAAATTCCCTGGATAAAGACCAGTGGAGAGCACCTGGGCAGGTGGCGCTTGGAAAGGGAACTTGGAGCTTTGGAATTTTTTGGCTCCATCCCTCCCTCCGTGCTCTCAGTGAAGGAGGAGTGCCCAGGGGAAAAGTTTGGGATTTGCTTGAGAAATCTGGGAAAATGGAGCAGCCGCATTCCCAGGGTGCTCCAGAGGCTCTGATTTTATCTGGGAGCGCTCGGCAGGAATTTCCGGATTTGTTTTCCATGTGGGAGTGGATTTTCCATGGGGTTGTAATTTACTCGTCCGGGCGGCTCCAACCTCCCAAATCTCATCAGAACTTCATTTACAGGGAGAAAATCCTGGAAGCTCAGGCAGAACTCCTCCTCTTTTTTGGTTTCTGGGAGCTGTGGAATTCCCTGTTTTCCACACTTTTTTAGGTGGAATTGGGAGGATTTGAACCCATTGAGTAACACCCGGAAAATCAGATTTAATTTGAATTTGAACAGCAAAACCTGAGAGGAGACTCCTAAAAAAAACCCAAGGAAAAAACCTCTGGCACTTCCCTTTATTCCTCAGCTTCCGTTTGCCCTTCCCAAGACATTCCCAACACCCGGCAGGATCCATCCAGGGCTTGGATTCCCTTACAATTCTTGTCAAATCCTGTCATGGAGGTCTGGCTTTCTTCCTGCCCCGGAGGGAATTCCTTTCCAACCTCATTTCCCTCATTTTCCGTGTCGTTGGATGACTTCTGCTCCATCTTTTCCATTTCCCCCCCGCCCTTTTCCCGAAGCCTCTTCAATCCTTTCCAGGATAATTATTGCGTAATTCCCGGGATTCCGGCTCGGAATGAATTTGCTGGAAGTTTAAATATTCCGTGATCCCCCCCCTCCTCCCATTTCCTTTTCCCTTTAATCCCGAGCTGAAAGAAACCGGGCCGGGTTATTAGGGATTAAAAAAGAGGAGGATTTATCCCTCGGCTTATCGGGATCGCCATTCCCGCTTAATGAGATCGGAGGAGCGGGATTATCCACGGAACAAACCGGGATGAGTTCGGGTGGGCAGAAATTCCCGAGGGTGCTCCTCCTTAGGTTCCTTTGGATCTCATCCCGTTATTTTGGGATCCGGCCCTGTTATCCTCAGGGGTGCTGCTGGGATGGAGCATCCCAAGGGTACAGGAAAAGAGGGAATAACGGAGATTTTCCCTCAAAAGGAGAATTTGGGAATTTTTTCCTGCCATTCTTCTGCCTGTGAGCCTAAGCAGTGGATTGGTGCATTCCCAGTTTTCCATGAGAACATCCAAAGGGAAGAGGGAGCTTTGCACAGTCCAGACTCGGGAAGAGCAGCTAAATCCCTGTCCTGGATTTCTGGATGCGCCTTTCCCACCTCTGGAAGCGAACCTGGAAGTGGGAAAACGGGAGCACAACCCCCGGGGTTGGCGCAAGGTGAAGCCGGAGGTTCATTGGAATTCCTGGCAGCTTTTCCGCCGCTTTCCGCCTCCTTGGCAGCGGGATTTCGCTCCTTTTCCCGGGGACAGTCGGAATCCGATCCCGCGGCTCTGTCAGCCCGAATCCCGAATTCCTCCTGAAATCTCCTGGCATGGGCAGGCCGGGCTGGCAGCTCCAGCGGGAAGGTTGTCCTTGGATCTGTGGAAAATGCACCGAAATTCCCTTTTTTTCCCTTTTCCTGGTTATCCCAAGGATCCTTAAAAGAGACGCAGGATCATGGAAAAATTTGGGTTGGAAAATTAAAACTCATCCCATTCCATGGGCAGGGACACCTCCCCCTATCCCAGTTTGCTCCAAGCTGGCCTTGGACACTTCCAGGGATGCGGGGCAGCCACAAATTCCCTGGAAAACCTGGGAATGCCGAGCACGGGGTTGGGAACAGGATCCCTTTGGATCTCGCCGCTCTCCAGGGTGCTGAAGCCCCTCTCGGGAATTTGGGAACTCCGCGTTATTCCCTGAGCTCCCATCTCCCTGTTCCCCCTGGAATCCGGGATAAAAAGGGAAAAAGGGGATACATTGGAACAATGGGACACAGGAAATGTGGGAATTCCCCCTTTTCCATCTCCAGAGGGGTTTTTAAGCTTGGATGCTGGGTGGTCTCCACAATTTAGGACAGGTTTTAAACCCCACCTGGCTAAAGCCTGGCTCAGCTGGGCTGAGCTTAGGGCTGATCCCGCTCCCCACCGTGGTGACCTCCTGAGGTAATTCCAGCTGGAATTGTTTGGGGATCTGGCTGCCTCCGCGGTTTTCGGGAGCAGGGAGCAAAATCCGCTCCCTCTTCGCGTGGTTTTGGGAATTTTTCCTCTGGATAAAGCACCGCTGCCCATCCTTGTAGGAGCAGCTTTTATTGGATATTCCCAGTATTTTTTAATTGGATATTCCCAGCAGATTTTGGTGGATATTCAGGGCAGGATTCAGTTTGCTCCAAGCTGGCTTTTGTTGGATATTCCCAGCAGTTTTTATTGGATATCCCCCAGCCTGGGGGCAGGGAAAGAATCCAAAATTCCCTTTTCCCCCGGGTAAAGATCAGCCCTGAATTCCCACTCTTGGAAGTTTTCCGCGGTTCCCAAGGAGTTTCCCGTGCTACGCTCTTCATCCCTGTGCGTGGCGCTGACATTCCCGCTCCTCATCCCGGGAACTCGGGGCTAGCCCCTCTCGTGTCCCGCCGGCTCTTCCCAATCCCGCAGGCTCTTCCCAATCCCACAGCCTCTTCCCTTGGGTTTCATTTGCCCATCCCAAAACATTCCCTGGGATTTTAAACCCAGCAGGATCCATCCAGGGGCTGGATTCCCTTACAGCTGTCAGGGAGGTCTGGATTTCTTCCTGCCCTGCAGGGAATTCCTTTCCAACCTCATTTCCCTCATTTTCCACGTTGCTGGATGACTTCTGCTCCAGCTTTTCCTTTCCCGAAGCCCCTCCATCCCTTTCCCTGGGCTCTCCAGGACGGTGGCACCGCCAGCCACTCGGGATTTAGGGACACAGCCGCGTTTGTGAGGGCCGGGATCGCTCCCGATCCCGCTCCGTGCGGGATAAAAGCCCCTCTGTGAGCGGTGCCGATGGAGTGCGGGGCCCCGGAGCCGCTCCCGTCCCTGCTGTCCCCTCGGCGCTGTCACATTCCCGAAATCTGGCTTCGACATTCCCGGCAGAGCCGGCCACAAAGGCTCCTTGTTGGGATCTCCTTGGGATGACAGGGCGATCCCAGCTGGGAGCGGGAGGAGGGGAGGGACAGGACCGGGCTTTGTGTCCCCAGCACGTGCCAGGACACTGGGGACCTCCTCTGGGGACACTCCTGACGTTGGGAATGGTGGGCCTGGAGAAGGGAATGTTGTGGGGGGATGTCGGGGTTCGATTTGCGTGGGGATATCGGGATTTGGTTTGGGTTGGTTTGTTTGGGGATATCGGGATTTGGTTTGGTTTTTGTGGGGATATCGGGATCTGATTTGTGGTAGGATATCGAGATCTGATTTGTGTGGAAACCTCGGGATTTGATTTGTATGAAAACCTCGGGATCTGGCTTTTGTGGAGACCTCGGGATCTGATTTGCGTGGGGATATTGGAATTTGATTTGCGTGGGGATATCGGGATTTGATTTGTATGGGGATATCGGGATCCCAGCTGGGAGCGGGAGGAGGGGAGGGACAGGACCGGGCTTTGTGTCCCCAGCACGTGCCAGGACACTGGGGACCTCCTCTGGGGACACTCCTGACGTTGGGAATGGTGGGCCTGGAGAAGGGAATGTTGTGGGGGGATGTCGGGGTTCGATTTGCGTGGGGATATCGGGATTTGGTTTGGTTTTTGTGGGGATATCGGGATCTGATTTGTGGTAGGATATCGGGATCTGATTTGTGTGGAAACCTCGGGATTTGATTTGTATGGAAACCTCGGGATTTGGTTTGTGTGGAGACCTCAGGATCTGGCTTTTGCGGAGACCTCGGGATCTGATTTGCGTGGGGATATTGGAATTTGATTTGCGTGGGGATATCGGGATTTGATTTGTGTGGAAACCTCTGGATTTGATTTGTCTGGAGACCTCAGGATTTGGTTTTTGTGGGGATATCAGGATCTGATTTGTGTGGAGACCTTGGGATTTGATTTGCGTGGGGATATCGGGATCTGAAGGGGTTACAAGGAAGGAACAGGGAATCTGCAGCAGGAATTGGGATGGCAGGACACGGGGATGGGTTCAGACTGAAAAACGGGAGATTTGGGTGGGATATCGGGAAGAATCCTTCCATGTGAGTGTGGGGAGGGGTTGGGATGGAATTCCCAGAAAATCCGTGGCTGCCCCACCCCTGGAAGCGTCCCAGGCCAGGCTGGAGCACTCTGGGATAGGGGAAGGTGTCCCTGTGGTGGCACTGGGGAATATTTAATCTCCCTCCCAACCCAAACCATTCCATGAATCCATGATTCCACCCCAAATCCACTCAGGGAATTGAAAACCCCATTTCCTTCTTCCCCTATATCCGGAAAATTCCAATTCTAATATAAAACCTTTTAAACCCAAACTTCCTGTCAAAACTCCGCTCTCCTCCCTTTATTCCCAAAAAAGCTGGAATTCGGGTGAATTCCTCCAGAAAAGCTGGAATTCGGGTGAATTCCTCCAGAAAAGCTGGAATTCGGGCAAATTCCTCCAAAAAAGCTGGAATTCGGGCGAAATCATCCAGAAAAACTGGAATTCAGATTGATTAATCCAGAAAAGCTGGAATTCGGGCAAATCCCTCCAAAAAAGCTGGAATTCGGGCAAATCCCTCCAAAAAAGCTGGAATTCGGGCAAATCCCTCCAAAAAAGCTGGAATTTGGGTGAATTAATCCAGAAAAGCTGGAATTCAGATTAATTAATCCAGAAAAACTGGAATTCGGGTGAATTCATACAGAAAAGCGGGCAAATCCATCCACGCATTTTTTTTTCCATCCCACACAAAACCCTCACATTTTTTAAGGACGGATTTTCCCGAATGTCCTTCAAAGTCCGATTTTTCCCGTCCCAGGCTGTCACTCCCCACTGACAGCTCCGGGATCCAGCTGCCAGCGCCCCACAGGGATTTTCTCCCGGCCATTCCAGCAGCTGGGATCAGGGTTTTTGGTTGACCTCGTCTGAATTGCGCTGACCCCGGTGACAGCTGCGAGGCCGAGCTGGCCCCGGCCCAGGGCAGCAGCCCGCTCCCGGAGGTTTAATTCCAGGGATTCCGGCTCCTTTGTCTCCCTTTTCCAGCCTTTGTGGTCGGGCTTGGGGTTGGGATGGAGCTGGGAATGATTCCTGGGAAGGGCACGGCCGAGCTGGGGGGGAATTTGGGGTTTTCTCAATGTTCCCCGCAGGATTTGGACCCCAATCCCGGATTTGGGATGATTCCTGGGAATGGCACCCCAGTCCCAGATTTGGGATGGAGGTGGGAATGATTCCTGGGAGCTGGGCAGAATTTGGGATTTTCTAAATGTTCCCGGCAGGATTTTGACCCCAGTCCTGGGTTTGGGATGGAGGTGGGAATGATTCCTGGGAGTGGCAGGGCCGAGCTGGGGGGGAATTTGGGGTTTTCTCAATGTTCCTGGGAGGATTTCGACCCCAATCCTGGATTTGGGATGGAGGTGGGAATGGACACTTCCTGAGAATTCCCATCTGTGGGTGGGTCTCAGAATTCCTCTTCCAAACCAAAGAGAGGTGAAAAACAGGGATGCACATGGATATTCCAGGGATAAAACACCCCAAAATAAACCCTTTTTCCTAAGGGAAAAGCTGTTCCTGCCCTGTTGTCCAGGGAAAAGGGGGTTGGAATGGCCGGGATTGATCCCGAACAGCTGCTGGGATGCGGGAGGGCAGATGGCACAATTACCTCCGGAATGGGATGGGCGGTGTGGGGCTGTGGGGGGAATTTGGGATCCCTTTCCCTGGAAACCTGAGTTGGGAGAGGCTGTGGAGGGAGTTTGGGAAGATTTGGGATCCCTTTCCCTGCAAACCTGAGCCGGGAGAAGCTGCAGAGGGGCTTTGGGAGATTTTGGGATCCTTTTCCCACTAAACCTGAGCTGGGAGAGGCTCTGGAGGGGCTGTTCCCGGGAGATCCCCCAGCACTGGCCCCGGATGTGCCGATCCCAAATTGTGCCGATCCCAAATTGTGCCAATCTGGGATGTGCCCATCCCAAATTGTACCGATCCCAAATTGTGCCAATCCAGGATGTGCCAATCCCAAATCGTGCCGATCCCAAACTGTGCCCATCCCAAATTGTGCCAATCTGGGATGTGCCCATCCCAAATCGTGCCCCCTCGGAGCGATCCGTGCCACCCTCCTGCTATTTCTGCTCCCGATCTGTGCCACAGCCGCAGTTGTCCTCGGGATCACACTCCGGAGGCTGTAAAAAACCCTGGGATTTGGGATTTGGGCTGCTCAGGGATAATTTTAGCCCCGTGCTCCGCTGGAGGAGAGGGAACAGCAGGAATGGTGCCCTGGGATGGAGCTGAGCCCTCGGATCCAGAGGTATGGGATTTATCCGGCTGCTCCAGCCACATCCTGGGAATCTCACCCCGAAACCTCATCTCAGGGGCTTTTTTGGGGCCTTTTTTGGGGAAAAGGATCCAAAGGGAGCCAGGGGAGGGGTTTGGGATGTGGTTTTTAAGCAGGGAAAGATGAAATGGGAATGCGGGAACAGCTGGGAACGCTGGAAGCAGAGGAGCGGGAAGCTCAAGGTGCACCGAGGTGTTAATTGGGATTTCCGAAGCGTTAATTGGCATTTCCAGAGGTTTTTTTGGGGTTCGGCCTCGAGTGTTTATCGAGAAGGAAAAAGGAATCTTATTCCCCTTTTTTCTTCCCTTTATTCCCCCTCGCTCTTCCCGTTATTCCCATCAGGAGAAATTTCTGGGGACATCTCTGGGGTCAGGGAAATTTCCAGGGACGTCTCCACTCTCCAGAGTCGGGGAAATTCCTGGGGACATCTCCAGGATCAGGGAAATTCCTGGGGACATCTCCGGGGTCAGGAGAAATTCCTGGGGACATCTCCGGAATCAGGGAAGGTCCTGGGGACATCTCTGGGGTCAGGAGAAATTTCCAGGACTCTCCAGAGAAATTTTCTGGACTCTCCAGAGTCAGGAAAGGTCCTGGGAACATCTCCAGGATCAGGAAAGGTCCCGGGAACATCTCTGCTCTCCAGGGAAGGTCCTGGGGACATCTCCAGGATCAGGGAAAGTTCTGGGGACACTCCCAGGAGATGCCACGGGGCCATGGCAGCTCCAGCCCGGCACAGCCAGAGCCAATCCCGGGAATTCGGGAAGCCGAGGCCTCTCCAGGCAGGATTCCCTGGCTCTGGGCACTGGGAAATCCCAAAATCCCTGTAAAGAACCCATCCAGCACTGGGACAAAGTGACCTGGGTGGGTCTGGGAGGTGCCTTCGTGGCCACCCTTGGGAATGCTGCTGCTCCCTCCTCCTCCTCTCCCTCGGAAATCCTGGAATGGCTCCCAGGCGGGAGCAGATCCTCTCCAACATCCCATTTTCCCTTTGATGTCCCGCTGGAACATCCCGGGAGCTGCTTTAGGCGTCCTGAGTAAATTAAAACCCGCTCGGCCTCGCTCAGATCTTGTCTCTCTTTAATGTTCCCTCTCCGAGAGCGCGTTTTCATTCCGGCGGATCCAGGGAAAACCGGGAGAAGGAGCGGATCCACCCGCAGGGATGGGGTTTAAGGTTTCAAATCCCGAGCTTTGCTGCTCTCGCTGTCCCATCCTTCTCCCTCCTGGCCCCATTCCCATTTTCCAGCGGTTGGAAATCCCTCTGCCGTGCCCAGTGGGCATCGCCCAATCCCAGAAAATCCGGGATCAGCCGGGCTGGAATTATCCCGGCGGCTCCCGAGGGTTAATGAGGCACGAACTGGAATTGAGAGGGGTTTGAGGTGGGGGAGGGAGGATTTGGGTGGGTCCTGGAAGCGGAGGGAGCTGGGATGGGATTCAGGGAATGGCCAAAACCTCGGGAGCGGCTCCTGGAAGCTCCAAATTCTCAGAATCGCCACAAAAATGGGAATTTTGGTGGTGGAGATAAGAACATTCCCCTTGGCGTGGTGTTAATTCCATACTGGGATGCGGGAGCTGGAAAACCGGGAATGCTGCTGTGTTTGCTCCCAAATATCGGGGTCTGGATAAATCCGAGCCGGGAAAAAGGTGAAACCTTGGAGGGCACCTTGGGAAGCGGGAAAATGGGAATTCTTCCTCCAAAAGAATGGGAATTCTTGCTCCAGTGTCGGAGCCGGCACTGGGGCACCTCCTCCTCCCATCCTTCCCTACTCCCAACCGTTTCATGGGGAAAATGGGAATTGCATATTAATGAGATGCTAATGAAGCCGCGGCCGGGATCCGGCAATTCCTCATTGAAAGCTACAAAGCGGAGCTTTGTTTTTAAATCGGGTTTTATCGCTCCTGGGCCCGCCTGATTAGTCCTAATCTCCCGCTGCCAGGGAAATTCCCGCTTTTATTCCCTGGGAAGTCTCTCCCGAAGTTCCTGCGCCGCCCTCCAGGGAAATCCCGTCCGCCTTCCAAGAATTATCCCAGGAAAAATTCCCTGCGATCCGCCCCCCACCGCGTTTTCCCTCCGCGCTTTTCCCGCTGTAAAACGAGGGGAAAACGCAAAAATTCCGAGGTGGAATATCGGTGGGATGCTCAGAAATTCCTGGCTGGGAATTCTCGGTGGTGGGGACGTCTCTGCTCTGCTTTTCCGCGGGATCGGGAACAAAAGGAAGCTGCATCTGGGAACATCTGGCAGCGGGGCCAGGCCCGGGCTGGCACTCGGACACGGGGAGGGCACAGAGTGGGCAGTGTCCGGTGCCACGGCTCCATTGTTCCCGCGGGAAAAGGCAGGAAAAGGCAGGAAAAGGGCAGAAAGTTGGGATTATGGATCAGGGTTGTGGTGGCTCGGCCCTTCTCCGGGATGGAGGGGTTGGGATGAGCCCGCGCTGGGGCAGTGGGGAGGACAGGGAGATTTTTTGGGAGGACAGGGAGATTTTCTGGGAGGAAATGGGGATTTTTTGGGATGTGGAGGGCTCACATCCTTACAGGGATGTGGGAAATCCTCTGGGAATTCAGACCCGTGGGGAAAGGCAGGAAAAGGGGAGAAAGTTGGGATTATGGATCGGGGTTGTGGTGGCTCGGCGCTTCTCCGGGATGGAGGCGTTGGGATGAGCCCGCGCTGGGGCAGTGGGGAGGACAGGGAGATTTTCTGGGAGGAAATGGGGATTTTTTAGGATGTGGACGGGCTCACATCCTTACAGGGATGTGGGAAATCCTCTGGGAATTCAGACCCTCAGGAAAAGGGGAGAAAATTGGGATTATTGATGGGGGTTGTGGAAGCTCGGCCCTTCTCTGGGATGGAGGGGTAGGGATGAGCCTGCGCTGGGGCAGTGGGGAGGACAGGGAGATTTTTTGGGAGGAAATGGGGATTTTTTAGGATGTGGCTGGGCTCACATCCTTACAGGGATGTGGGAAATCCTCTGGGAATTCAGACCCTCAGGAAAAGGGGAGAAAATTGGGATTATTGATGGGGGTTGTGGAGGCTCGGCCCTTCTCCGGGATGGAGGCGTTGGGATGAGCCGGCGCTGGGGCTGTGGGGAGAACAGGGAGAGGGAATTTGAATTTTTTGGGATGTGGAGGGCTCAGGGATGTGGGAAATCCTCCGGGAATTCAGAGCTGGGGCTGATGGAAGTGGAATTGTTGGATCCACACTGGTCTGGGATGGGGTCAGTGGGAAGCACAGGCAGGAGGTTGGGAGATCCCTCCAGGATCTCCAGAGCCTCCGGGAATTCGGAGCTGATGGAGCAGAATTCCCTCAGGAGCTGGGAATTAGCTCCAGGAAAGGGACAATTCCATGGCCATTTAAAGCCAGGCTTTGCCCGCTCTGCTTTCCCAAACTTTCCTCCTCGGGTGCTCTGGAAAAGTGGGAAAGGGGCCAGGAGCAGGACTGGGATCACCAAGGATCCCTCCAGGAAAGCTTTCCTCCTAATTAAGCCCAACAACAACAGAAAAGGAATTTTTTCCCTATTTAATAATAAATTGGGAATGTTTTCCCAATGGGAATGGCCAGGAAGGGCCTTTTCCTGCCTCCTCAAGCTCTCCCTCATTCCTCATGAATAATTTTCCAGCTGGGGAGCGGATTCCTCCCGTTTCCTGCATGGATTGGCGTTGCCATGGCCACCAGAGTGGGATGCGATCCCGAGGGATGCGGGAGAGCGGCAGGAAAAGGGTTGGGAAAGTTGGAAAATCCCGAAAAAGGGATCTGGCATCCTTCAGGGGTGCTCTGGATCATCCCGTTCTGACCTTTTTGTGGGATTCTCCGACATCCTAAAGGGGTTTGGTGCCTGGATCCTGTGGGATTCACCCCTCTCGCACGGAAATTCCGGTTTTTCCATAAAAAACGCTCTGAGTGCGGCTTGAGCTTGGGAAAAGGGATAGAAAACCTTCCCAAAGCCACGTGAGGGAGATTCCCAATTTTCCACATCACCTCAGCCAGGGCGGGACGCGCTCTACATTCCCACATTATCCGGGAAAAATAGGGAAAAACTTGGAATGGTTTTTTTGGGATGGATCCTGAGGCTGAGCTGTGCCAGGGGTGGGATCCTTCCTCCTCTCCCTGAATTTTTCAGGGAAAACCTTCTTGGAATTTTACCGAAGTTGGATTCCAGCTCCAATTCCGATGTGCAGAATTCAAGCAATTTGCTGATCCCGCCCTCATTCCCAATCCCTGTTCCTTGTTTCCCTCAGCTGCGGGGTTTTAATGGATTTTCATGCTTTTTCCATTGAATATTCCCAGCAGGAATCTTTGGTGGATCGGAGATGAGGTGGGAGTTGTTAAATATTGAAATTTCCCTTTCCTTTGTTTTTCTTTTTCCGTGGCTTTAAACTCCATGATTTTCCTGTGGATTTTCCCTCCCGCTTCCAGAGCCGTCAGCAAGGGGAGATTTGTTTTTCCAAGGATTTGCAGGATGTGGATTCCACCCTTTTCCAGGGATTTTGGAAAGGTTTGGCAGCTCAGGGAATAAAAACCCTCGCTCCATTCATCCCCGGCTCAATCCATCGACCTTTTCCAAGGAAACCCTAAATTCCAACCCGGCCTTTTCATTCCCCAAAATCCCTTTTGTTTTCATGGAATTTTTTGAACCGCGGCATTCCCTGGGCTCCCTCCTGAGCTGGGTTCGTGCCAACTTCATTATCCTGGAGCCAAAAGCTTCTCCCAATTAATTTATTCCCATTCCGGAGGCAGCTCCGGAGGCAGATGGAGAGGTGGCGACACCGGGATTTGATGATGGAGTGACAAAGGGTGACAATTCCACGGAGAGTGACGGAAAAAGCTGGGAGAAATGCCAGGGGATGGTGAGAAAAAGCAGGGAATGGCGAGAAAAAGCAGGGAATGGTGGGAAACAGCAGGGAATGGTGCTGCCCTCCTCATTCCCATCTCCGGGGAATGAATAAATTTGGGATTTCACCCTGTTCCTGTGGAAAACTCCTCGAGGGCTGTCACAATTCCTGGGAAAGGAAGTGGGAATGGGGTCACCAAATCCTGCCGGGAATGGTGGGACACACCTGGAGCGTCAGCTTTGGGTCACCAGCTGGGTTTTTTTGGGAATAAACTTCCCGACATCCCTGGCATGGGACAAGCTGTGGGTTATGTCCAGCAGGGAAGAGAATTCCAAACCCAAACCCTCTCCCAGCTCCGTGTGATCGGAGAAATAGGGAATTTTCCTCCCTTTGGGTGCTGCATCCATCATTTTATTCACAAAAATGCTGAGTTTTCCTCTCTTTGGATGCTCCATCCATCATTTTATTCCCAAAATCCTATTCCCGAGTGGGAAGAGACCCCAAAAATCCCACAGCTTCTCCAAACATTCCCATCCTCGGAGAGGCTCCGGCTGCTCCGGGCCCAGCTCCGGGATCTCCTCTGGGGTTGTTCCGGCAGCAGGAGCGGAGGTGGGAGCTGGGAAGCTTTTCCAGAGCCTCAGGATCCATCCAGGGGCTGGTTTTCCACCGGATTAACCCTTGGATGATCCCGGGGCCAGATGCCACCGGGGACATTCCGGGGACAGGCCCAGCTCCGGGGGTTTTTTGGGAACGGCGTGGGAGGGATGGCCCCGGGAAGGAGGTGACCCCACGGCCCCGTGTCACCTCCGGCTGTCCTGAGCCACCAGGGGGATGGGATGGGATTTGCTGGGATGGGATTTGCTGGGATGGGATTTGCTGGGACGGGATTTATTGGGACGGGATTTGCCAGGATGGGAAAAGGTGTCCAGAGTGTTCCTGAGTCACCACCCCACAGTTTTTTGGGGATTTTCTGTTGGATTTTCCTGGAAAAGTGGTGCTGGAGCAGCCCCAGTGTCTCCCAGTGCCAAACTTTTCCCTTTCCCGCCTGGATTTTCCCTTTTCATCCCTATTTTTCCCGCCTGCTTCCTTTCCTTGTTCCTCCCAAACAAATCTCGTCCTAATTAAGCCACCGTGTGTTTTTTCCAATCAAAATTCCAATATCAGGAGCGCTGTGACTGATTTTCCCTTTGACATTCCAAGGGAAAACCAGGAGTTTCCATCTTAACTCATTCCCTAAAAACCCAGCCGTTCCCAAGGTGCAGGAATCCTCCACACCCCCTTTATTTCCAACCAGATAATTCCCAAAAATTGGGATTTTTTTTGTTATGCTGGGGGAAGGAAAATCCCTGGGAAGCAGCGGGAGGGTGGGAAGACGATTAATGGGATTGGATATCCCGGTGTCCCGCGGATCCCGCAGGATCAGCTGCCACCGGGACAATTCCCAGCTGCCGCAGGGATATCGGGATGCTCCATGGAAAATTCTGTGCTTCCCTTTTCCTTTTTTTTCCTGGATTGGGAAGGTTAAATTGCATTTTCTGCTGGAGCCGAGTGATCCCGGTTTATTCCTGCCACTTTTCCCTCCTGACCTTGGAATGACACTTCCACGGAGTTCCTATCTTTAATGAAATTCCAGGTTTTCCTCCCATTCCCAGCAGGACAGGAGGATAAATCCATTCCCATATTGGGATACTCTGGCTATTTCCAGCCACGTCAGGGCTTTCCATGGAAAATTTTTGCTTCCCTTTTCCTTTTTTTTCTTGGATTGGGAAGGTTAAATTGGATTTTCTGCTGGAGCTGCGTGATCCCAGTTTATTTCCATTCCCATTCCTGCCACTTCTCCCATGTGACCTTGGAATGACGCTTCCATGGGGTTCCTTTCCTTAATGGAATTCCAGGATTTCCTCCCATTCCCAGCAGGACGGGAGGATAAATCCATTCCCATTTTTGTGGGGCCGTGATGGATGAGGAGCCCTGGAGCTGCTCCCGCTCTCCTGGACTGATCCAAGCGGGAATGATTTAATCCTGGAATTCCAACCACTCCCACCCTCCAAAACGTTCCCATTCCTGCTATTCCCAGCTATTTCTGGGATAGGATCCTGGGGGCAGCTGTTCCCAATTCAGGAGGCTGAACTCTAAATCCCAAATCTCCTCCCTGCCCACTCCGGATTTCAGGGGATTCATGGATTCATTCCCGCTTCCCACGGGAGGGATCCTGGTGGGGGATTTTTGGGAAGCCATCCCCGCTCCCGGTGAAATCCTTGGAGTTCTCCCTCAATGCTTTTTTTTTGTTTGTTCCGTTCTTTTGGAAAATGCTTGGGATTGAGCCTCACCCACGAGAGATCCGGGGAATGAGAGGAAAATGCGGAACGCGGCAAAAATTCCGTGGAGGAGCGGGACGAGGAGTCGGGGGCTGCGAGAAAGATTCCCGAATGTGTTCCTTAAGGAGGTTTTCCTTAAGGAAGCGCCGGGAATGCAGCAGCAGGAGGAGACAGGCGATGATCCCAAAAAAATGGGAGTTTTTCCCGTTTTCTGGGAATGGTGGTGCTTGGAAAACACCACTCTGCTGCTTGGAAAAACGTCCTTTTTTCCAGGAGGTCCGGGATTTCCCTTGGATTTACAGCAGGGATAGAGGCTGGAGCCTCAGTATTTTACCCTGGGGTTTTTTCCATAAAATCCTGGCTTTCCCTGTTCCCTGGATCCGCAGGGAAGCGTTCGTTGCTGGGAATGGTTGTTTTTTAAGGAGGAGAGGCTGGGATGCCAATGGATTTGCCGGGATTTCCGGGAAATGTTTCCCAGAACAATCGTGAAGGCTGGAGCCAAGGTTGGGAATGGGAATGGGAATGGGAATGGGAATGGGAATGGGAATGGGAACAAAGTGCTGCTCTCTCCTCCGGGCGGGGGAAAGTCGGGAATGCCCCCGCATTCCCAGGAAAAAGGCACGTCCGTCCCCTTGGAATTCGGAATTCCGTTTGGAATGCCGAATGATCCTGTCCTGACTTCGTGGTCGTTTCCTTCCTTCTTTCCGTGGATTTTTGTGCTGTGAATCCCAATGTTTGCTTGGAATGGTTTCTTGTGGGTGTTGTAGGGATGCAGCATTCTGTGGAATTCCGGGATGTTTTGGGATTAAAGCCCATCCTATTCCACCTCCCACACTTTCCCCTATCCCAGGGTGCTCCAACCTGGCCTCGGACACTTCCAGGGATGGAGCAGCCACGGATTCTCTGGGAATTCCATCCCAGCCCCTCCCCACCCTCCCAGGGAGGAATTCCTTCCCAATATCCCATCTCAATCTCTCCGGTGGGAAGCCATTCCCTGTGTCCTGTCCCTCCATCCCTTATCCCAAATCCCTCTCCATCTCTCCTGGAGCCCCTTTAGGCTCTGAGCTCTCCCTGGATCCTTCCCTTCTCCAGCTGAACATTCCCAGCCTGGCTCCAAACAGCGGGAATCACATCCATGGGTGCTTTTTAAATCCCCGATTCCCATTATTCCCAACCCAACGGGATTTTTTCGCTCCCGTGCTCCTCAATCAGCTTTAATTAAGCCATAAATGGAGCTGCCGGAATGTTCCCCGGGAACGGCAATTCCCGAAGTTTTACTGCTCCTCCTGCAGCCGTAAATCGGGATAAATCGGGATAAATTGGGATAAAAGTCCAATTACTGCTCCTCCTGCAGCCGTAAATTGGGATAAATCGGGACAAATCGGGATAAATTGGATAGAAGTCCAATTACTGCTCTTCCTGCGGCCATAAATCGGGATAAATCGGGATAAATTTGGGATAAATTGGGATACAAGTCCAACCGCTGCCGGGAGCATCCCGCTGGCCCTAACGAGCTGATTAAAGCCAATCCCTCCCTCCCTGTGGCAGCTCCGGCCGCTGTGCCGGGAGAATTCCCAGCGGGAGCAGCCGGGACAATCGGGGCTGTGTTCTCCGGGACCCACCTACACGCGCAGGAATTGTTCCCGCGGATTGTTCCCGGGGATTGTTCCCGCTGCCCACATCTGCTCCGGACAAAGGGGCCCTGGAGGAGCCTGGAGGAGCCTGGCATTTTCCAGGGGATGAATTCCCTGCTTTTCCTCGCTCCCCGGTCGGCGCCGCTCCGTGAAATCCTGTGGATCGTCCTGGATCATTCCTACAGAATTCCACCCAGGGATTCTGTGGTGCTTTTACAGCTCAAAAGTTGTCTGGAATTTCGTTTCTTCCTGATATTCCTGGGTTTTTGCATTCCCATTGCAGTGGGGATTTTCCCTACAGGGATTTATAGGGAAAAGCTGCCCCTGGATCCCCGGAAATGTCCAAGGCCAGGCTGGAGCAATCTGGGATAGCGGGAAGTGTCCCTGCCCTTGGGATGAGCTTTAAATTCCCTTCCCTTCCTAAACCGTTCCAGGATTCCCTGGATTCCCTTCCCACCCCAAACCATTCCAGGATTTCCTGATTTGCCATCAGAGTTCGAGCTCAGCCCTTTCATATTCCCGTATTTCCAAATATCCCCCAGGAATCAGTGCCGGGAAATTCCTCCTTCCCTCTCCGCCTTTCCCCACCCCCAAATCCAAGGAAAACCAACAAATTCCTCACTTTTCAGGCCCAAACTGCTCCAATTTGGACTCTTTTTAAGCCCCCACTGCCTCACAACCGGGGGGTAAAAATCGGGATGAAGGATCCTCCTTTTTTGCCCTTTTGGGATCTGCGTTTGTTTCCAGAGGGATGAAAAGTGTCCGGATGGAAAATGGGATCCCGGGAAGTTGTACGGGGCTGCTGGGAGTGCGGCACATCTGGCAGGGAAACAGCTGGATCCCGGCTGGGAACGGGATTATTTGGAGACCCCAAATTATTTGGAAAGATCCCAATCCTAGAATTCTGCTGGATCAATGCCAGGCTTTTAGGGACACGAGGGACTCCAGACCCCTGAGCTCATCCCGAAGCCCTGAGGGATTGGATATTCCTCAATATTTTTTATGCTAAAATAGAATTATTATTAATTTTTTTAACAGCAAATCCGCCTTTTTATTCGATGCCATAGAATCCATTTGTATCCCACAGCTCCTGGAATTTTCTCTTGGTCCCTGGGCTGCAGGATCGGAGCCCAAACAACCCCATAAATCCTTCCAGCAGGACAATCCCGGGCTCAGGAGAGCTGCTCCGTGTTCCCTAAAACCTGGACACCATTCCTGGCCCAATTCCCACCCCAAACAAACATTTTTTGGGGGCGGAAACGCCGCGTTCCCGAAGATTCCAAAGGGAAAATGCCAGGATTGGCTCGGTGATGTGACTTTGGGTTTGTTTTTCTTGTTTTTCCAGCTGAGGATCCCTTGGCACGTCCCAT
The DNA here is from genome assembly GCA_013397055.1 of Pachycephala philippinensis. Classification (NCBI taxonomy): domain Eukaryota; kingdom Metazoa; phylum Chordata; class Aves; order Passeriformes; genus Pachycephala; species Pachycephala philippinensis. Next base: position 25,834 of record VWZT01013827.1, on the reverse strand, counting down.
CCCGAGGGACATCCCAAGGCCACCCCAAGGGACATCCAAAGGGCATTCCAAGGTCATCCCGAGGGACATTCCGAGGTCATCCCAAGGGACATCCTGAGGTCACTCCAAGGGACACTCCAAGGCCATCCCAAGGGACATTCCAAGGTCACCCCGAGGGACACTCCAAGGTCACCCCGAGGGACATTCCGAGGTCATCCCAAGGGACATTCCAAGGTCATCCCAAGGGACACTCCAAGGTCATCCCAAGGGACATCCCGAGGTCCCGAGGCCGCCCAGGGAAGCTCCAAGATGATCCCGAGGAGATCCCGGGTCGCCTGTGCCGGAATCGCCTTCGCCCTCTGCCTCCAGCACCTCGTCAGCGCCATCGAGGTGCCCCTGGATTGTGAGTTTGGGGTTTATCCTCTCCCGTTCCTTGCCAAAAATTCCCCACTGGAATGGGGAGGAGGTGGGGTGAAGGTGGGAAGAGCCCAGGTGGATTTTCTGTTCAGCTGAGTTTTCTTCTCCACTGCTGGATTTTCCTCTCAATATTTGGGTTTTCTCCTCCACATTTGGGTTTTCTCCTCCACATTTGGGTTTTCCTCACGACATTTGGGTTTTCTCCTCCACATTTGGGTTTTTCCCCTCCACATTTGGGTTTTCCCCTCCACATTTGGGTTTTCTCCTCCACATTTGGGTTTTCCCCTCCACATTTGGGTTTTCCCCTCCACATTTGGGTTTTCCCCTCCACATTTGGGTTTTCCCCTCCACATTTGGGTTTTCCCCTCCACATTTGGGTTTTTCTCCTCCGCATTCCGAAGGAAAAGGGGTTTTTGTGTAGGGTTTTCGAGGCCTGGAAAAACTCCCCAGATTTGGGAACGGGGTTGCTCCTGAATTAACCTCCTGTCTTTTTCCCTCTAACGCTTTCCCTTTGGGAATTACAGCGAGTATCCAGAGTGAACGTAAGTGTTCCCTGCCCTCCGTGTGGCCGTGTCCTTGTCCCCAAAACTGCGCCAGGGGTCCCCTGAGCAGGGGCTGGTGGTGGCCCTGGTGGCACTTGGGGGACACGGCCCCATTTGAGCCACTTCTCCCACACATCCAGGTTGGGAAAGGCCTGGAAAAGCTGGAGCAGCTCGGGAAGAGCTCCCGGCTCTTGGTGCTGTCCCTGGAGCAGGGTCCGGGCTGTGTTTGCCATGGAAAATTGTTCCTGCAGGGAATTGGGTTTGGAGGAGGGTGGGATTCCCCTCAGCCCCACATCCTGGCACGTCGGGAGCATCCCTGAATCTCGGGGGATGAGGGAACAGCCTCGGATCTTCATTCCAGGGGCTGGGATCTGCAGTTCCGAGATCAGGGCTGGGTCCTATTTCGGCCACGGGGTTCCTGCGTCCCTTTTCCAATCCCTGCATTCCCAAACTCTGGATCCCACTCCAGCCACAGGGTTCCTGCATCCCTTTTCCCATCCATACCCTCCTAAATTCCAGGTCTGAGCTCCTTTGGGGCCATCCTGGGGGGTTGGAGCCTCTTCCTTGCACCAGGAATGTCTCAGGATCCCTGGCCCAGCCCCTTCTGAGCTGCAGATCCAGGATGAATTCCCATTGGATTCAACTGGAACATTCCCTAATGACACCGAGACACGGAGAGGGAATTGGGGTTTTTTGGAACCTAAAGGGAGTCTGGACACTGTGATGCATCACTGTGATGAATTCAGGGAATTCACGGGAATTTCCTCAGGATTCAAACCCCAAATCGGGGGAAGGAGCCGAGATCCCAGCAGGAATTGCTGGGGGATGGCACAGAGGGATCTCCCCCCATTCCTCACGGGATTCCTTTTCCTTGCAGTGCCCCAGCCCCCCACCATCACCAAGCAATCCATCAAGGATTACATCGTGGATCCCAGGGATAACATCTTCATCGAGTGCGAAGCCAAAGGCAATCCCGTTCCCACGTGAGTGCATTCCCAGCCCTCATCCCGGCATCCCTTGGTGCTCTGGAGCAGCTCCAGCTGTGCCACTCCCCCTCTCCCTCCCCATCCCATCCCATTATCCCATCCCATTATCCCATCCCATTATCCCATCCCATTATCCCATCCCATTATCCCATCCCAT
>VWZT01013823.1:659532-780958 GCA_013397055.1 Pachycephala philippinensis | reverse complement strand
CCCTTGTGATCCTGCAGCACAACGTTTTATCTTGTTACAGCGACCAACACACCTGCATTCAAGGCTGGTTACAGCTGTAGCTTATCAAGGTCAAGGCTGCCTGCAGCCCACTCTTGTATCCCTACACTGGGCAACCTGCTCTAGGTGCTCCTGCTTGAGCACGGGGTTGGACCAGGTGACCTCTGGAAATTCCTTCCTGCTTCCACCATTATCTGTGATTCTGTGAAGCCACAGGAAAGGTCCCTTCCCCTGAAGCCTCTCACATTCTGTGTGGCAGCAGGGAAGCTCAGCACTAGCAACAGCCTTCTGTAACAGCCTCTAAGTGGGAAACAGTTTTATGTGACCCAGTATGAGTCACTGGACTTGCAGGTCAATGGCCAAATACTTTTTTTTGTTACACCCATTTAGTCCTGTGGGCTTCAGAGAGTGGGAGGGTAATGGAACTGCTCCAGCTACATTTTATTAGAGCAAAACTGCATTTTGGTCCAAGCTGTTTCAAAAACACTCAATAAACAAAGCACACTTTATTATGATGTCCTGAAAAGGTCACCAAATCTTATTCCTTTGGGAAGAGAATTAATTTAAATAAGGCTTGGTTGAGCAATGATAGCATTCTAAAGGGAATTTTGCTTTGTCTCGGACAGTATAGGTTGCCATCAGTTGCTGAATCCTTCCTCAGTTGCACAATTTAGTGATACAAACATAAACTGCTGCTTTTTACCGGGCACTATTTACAGTTCTAATTCCTCAGAAATGAGGTTTTGTGCTAAGGGCTTCCACACTTCACTGGCATTTGGTTTGTAAGAATTTAAATTCAAAGACTTTTCTCTTCACCTTAGCTTTGATTCAAGGATTTTATTTTCCATTACTTTTCAAGTTATCTGTACCACACTTACTAGGCATGCTGCAGCCTTAAAGGGCTCCTTCAGATCAACTCAAAGCACCCTGAACACTTTTCCACATTTTTATGATATCTTTGGAGAGTTAATGATGGTTATTTTCCAGATTCAGACAGCAATATGTTCCAAATGTCCCCATCCCTCCCAAATAAATATCCCAACCAAACAAAAATCATGTCTATAAATAAAGGTTCATTACATGGTCTTTATGAAACTTTTCTAAGACAAAAACAGATGAAGAAGGATAGCAGATGACTCCGGCCTGCAGTGGAATTTTATTCTGCTCTGCAAAGCAGAAGTACTGTAGGAAAAAATGTCGCTGTTTTTGCCAATGTTGCCACCCAATAACAAAAGTTAAATTTTAACCAATAGGTTTGTTATAATTTATTCTTTTTACATGGAATTTTCTAGGGGATGGCTGATTTGTTTGAATCAAGCGTATTTATGGAGAGTAAAATAAAAGATATTTGTGATTTACAATTTTTATTTTACTAAGTGGAATATTCACACTCATTAGATTTCTGATTTCTATTACTAAGGGAAAATCTTGCACTTTTAAAGACAATAAAACATCCAGCTATACTTATACAGAACCCAAACAACAACTCCACATTTCGTCTCTTGAGTTTTTTTCCTCTGGCTTCTTCCTACCTCATATATTGCACAGTCTCCTAAGTCTACCAGCCCTGATTGCTGGGATCGTGCCTGGCATTAAACATTTAACAGAGACCTTTTGTTGCTCACTGCATGGTTATGACAAATGGCAGATTGTTACAGCAGGAGCTGTGTTATCAAAAATCAATCAAGAGTGTGCCAAAAACTCTGGCTCCTTTTGCAGAATTCTAATGTGGAACAGGCATTGTCTAGGTTGGAGAAAGAGACAACTCATAAACTCCAGCCAAATAAAAACCTTAGGAGGAATGAGGAGCACACAGATGTCCAGCTGGAGCCAGCAAGTGTGTCACCAAGTGTGTTCTTTTTTACTTGCTTTTGTTAGAAAAATCCCTCAAAGACAGAACCTTTAAAGGCTGACTGCAGTGAGGACTAGTGAGGGTGAGTGTCCTATCTGCATTTAAGGAGGTGGAAGTAAAGAAGAGGAACAAATCCAAGGAATTCAGCTAAATGTGGAAAGCTATTGGAACAAATTATGAAATGGCCTGTGAGCACTTGGAAGAAAATATGGTGCTCAGAAATGGCCAGCACAGTTTTGTCAAGAGTAAAGCATGTTAATGGAATTTAGTTCCTTGTCTGATGTGGTAACTCACTGTGCAGGGTTCACGTGGTCAGGTTTTGGAAGCACAGTTTTTACAGGGGAGGCTTCTGTGAGAAGGTGCCAGAATCTTCCCACATGTCCGGCAGAGCCAATGCCAGCCGGCTCCAAGACAGACCCACCACCGGCCAGGCCGAGCCCATCAGCAACAGTGGCAGCATGTCTGGGATAATGAACTTAAAAAGGGGAAAAAACTTCTGTGCAACAGCAGCCAGAGGAAAGAGGAGTGAGAATATGTGGAAGAACAGTCCTGCAGAAATCCAGGTTGATGAAGAAGGATGGGGAGGAAGTGTTCCAGTCGCTGGAGCAGAGATTTGCCAGAAGCTCGGACGTGGTGAGGCAGCTGTGCCCCTGCAGCCCGTGAAGGTCCAGGGGGAGCAGAGATCCACCTGCAACCTGTGGAGGTCCAGGAGGAGCATAGATCCACTGGCAGCCTGTGAAGGACCCCACGCAGGAGCAGGGGATGTGTCCTGAAGGAAGCTGAAGCCCGTGAGGAGCCCAGGCTGGAGCGGCCTGGTCCTGAAGGGCTGCAGGCTGTAGAAAGGAGCCATGCTGGAACAGTTCATGAAGGATTGTGTAACTGGGACTCCACGCTGAAACCAGAGGAGAGTGTAAGGAGGAACGTGTGATGAAGTGACCACAACCCCCACTCCCCGTCCCCCTGCCTTTCTGGAGGAGGATGAGGTAGAGGAGTCAGCAGTGAAACTGAGCTGGGAAGAAGGAGGATGGAGGGAAAGTGGGTTTAGTTCTTCTTTTGCTTCTCACTTATTAATTGGCAATAAGCTAAATTAATCTTGCCCAAGTCAGTTCTGTTTTACCCTTGGCAGTGACTGGTGAGTGATCTCCCTGTTCTTATCCCAACCCACAAGATTTTCACCTCATTTTCTCCCTTTGTCCTGCTAAGAAGGAGTCAAAAAGCAGCTTGATGGGCACTTGTTGCCCAGCCAAGGTCAATCCACCACACTCACAGCTGATGACAGGGAAGCATCTGATGTAATTCATTGCATCAGTAATAAAACTTTGGGATAGATGGTCTACAAAAAATACTATAAAGTAACCACAAAATTCAGTGATATGACTCAGAACATGGTGCAATAATTGCTACCCAACAGAGAAAGCACACAAAATAGCTCCTTTCAGACTGTGATTTATATCACTAAAATAGAAATCTAATTTACATGAGCAACTGGCATCAACATGTGTAGGCAGGTTCAACACTCAAACTGATCTCACAAAGCAGAAGAAATGGCTTAAATTAGTTAATTTATTAAAAACATAAAAATGAGAAATTATGGACTAGTTCTGAAAAAAAGATAACCTTTTAAGGCAGCAGTAACAGAAAATAGGCTCTACGAACTGAATATGAAAGAGAATGATACTTGGGAAACTAAGTAAACATCACCCTGGGCCATACTAGCAGGACTACTGTAAGTCAGATGTAGGAGGTAAACTTTGCCCTTCATTTATTCCCTTTGAGTAACAAATCCAGAGGAACCTTCAGCACCTCTGACTTTCACATTTCAGTGCCAGCCTTGGATACTGCAAGTTAAAAAAATGTAAAGAAAACAGAGAGTGAAGAACTGTGATCCTGGCAAGCTTTTAGGCAACAAGACTTATGAGGAAATGTTTTAAAAATAAAGTTTGTTGTGCTTTTCAATACTAAAAGGGGAAAAGAACCAGTAGAAACACCACAGAAACACACAGAGAAGGAAAGCTTGAAAACTGCTGGCCTTCCTGTACTTGGAAATGTTATCAAGAGTGTTACATATTAGAAGGAAAACTTGTTCTCTAAGTGCCCTCAGCCTATGATAAGAAAGAACTAACAGGAAGAAAAAATGAAAAATAATTTTTTGAAATAATGTAACTCAGATGAACCTAGAAAACCCCCAAACTCTATTTCTGGAGGATTTTAAAAGAGGTTAAAAAAGTGTTGATAAGCAATGGTTACATTTACTTGAACCTTTTTCCAAAGAGGCACAGATTCCCATTCCGAGTCCTCTTCAACTCTAGTTTTCTACAATATGATACGAAAATACATGTTCTGTTCTTTCCACTAAGAGCTGCTTGGCAGCATTCTCACTTTAAGGGGAAAAAAAGTAATATTTGGAACTGCTGTGAGTTTCTTTTCAACTCTGGTTTCCTGTCAATAGACTAAAGCCTTGATTTTTACTCAAAGCCTTGAGGCTAGTAGCCTGTTTTTTTCAAATGTTTACAGTAAGTCAGTACTTCCAGTAGTGTTTCCATCTAGTATCTTTTTTTAATCCTTTTTTATGCAGCACTTCATTGCTTTTTGTACTTTTTTTTCTGAAGTCTTTTGCTGTTTAAATGGTTACAAACACAAGAAACCTCCTGAGCTTCCCTAATCCTCTTTCTATAGGAAGCTGGATGAAAACCTTCTTTCAGTCCTTTGCAGGGTCACATCCCATTTTCCAGGATGTCAGAGCCTCCCTTCTCCACATGTTCTGGTGATGTTTATGCTGTTTTCCTTCTTGAAATATTTACACCATTAGTAAACTGGGCACAATGCAATAATTAAATATTTGCACTGTGAGGAGGTTGAGCACAAAGCGGCAAGCAGGAAAAATCATGTTCAGCTTACAGAGTTACTTGTTTTTTGTCTCCTTAGTACAGTGATGTATGCCCATGTTGCCCAAAGCCCTTGCCAGCTGGCCTACCCACTTCCTCAGTGGAGCTTCCTAGACTTAAAACCATCTTAAATGCAGTTCAGTTTTCTAAAACCCAGCAGCTATGCCATGTGTTTATCCTTTAAGTGAGAAACAGTCTAAAGAAGTTGACTTTTGTATCAGCTACCAGATCCCTCCCACCCCTTTTTATTCATGCTTTCTGCTACTACATCTCTCCCTCTTACAACCAGGAAAACAGGAATCTGTTCCCATTCAAAATAAACTCAAAAAAAAAAAAAAAAAAAAAAAAAAAAATAAAAAAAAAAAAAAAGGATTGAACAAAGAATGTGCTACAATGCTCAGGTTTTCCTCTTAACTGAAAACACCTCCAATCTTTAGTCAATCAGTCAGACTGGGATAGATATGCTGCTCCTTTTCCACTTTTATAAGCAAACCTCCTATATTGAGGAACTGATTTAAGTTTTTAAACAGAAACACACATCAATGGCAACAATGAATCATTATTGTTATTTAACTGCAGGAAGGACTTCGGGTGTCATAACATAAGTGAATGTTTATGAGAAAGAGGTGTTTTAAAATAGTGGTTAATCCTAACCTTAAATATTTACCAGATCTGCAGACTCAGTATCACACTCCGTGCCCTGGCTCAGCCTTTCTGCAGTACCAGGGAACACACGAACTGAGGCCCCTTCAGATTATTCCAGGGAGGTTTGATGCTTTGCCAGGAAAAGTCCTGAGTACATAACATAACTGCTGGATGTTGGCAGTGGGCACACAGACGATGTGGCTCTAAAAACGTCTAGTTCAGTACACTGCAGCTGCTGGGGAAAAAAAGGACACTTCCCATTTTGGTGAAGAAAGTTCTGCTTTGACAAACTTCTAACAGGAGGCACTGGCAGCTGCAGAACCCAGGGCACTTTTGGTACCAGCAGTAATTGTTTGGGCTTTTTTTCTGCTTGGGCTTTTAGTGTGCTGCTGGGTCTGTGTGATCATCCGGGCAGGGGCCACAAGTTACCCTGCAGCACTGACAGTGGCTGGTCCCCAACAGCCAGACACTTCTCTGAAGCCACTTGGGTATAGGTGAGGGTCTGTTTTCCACAGCACCTTCCCTAGAGCAGAAATGTTGATAACCTGCTCTTGCACATTTGCATGAAGCAGGGTCCAAACCAAGGATGTGGATTGTCTCATCTAGAAAAACCCCTGAAGGACTTTGCCATGAGGCTGATTTCCAGCACACAGGGTTACTAATCCTGTACTTTGGGGGTAAAACCCACCAGATTCGTCCATCACCTGAGTGTTTATCGCTCAAGCTTGTCATTACCTGAGCTCTTGCCTGAGGTTATGGAGAGGTGGTAGATCAGACCTGCAGATATAACAGGAAAACCATCATACACACAGAGAAGGAACGGATGTGGTCTGGCTTTCATGTCTGCATCTGGAGCTTTCAGCATGGCCAAGACTGGGATTAAGCTAAAACCTGATGAAAGCCAATCAATAATGGGTCTCAGGCAGCTCAAGTCTGCATTCAGACTTTGTCTTGAGTTTCTAATAGTGACAGACAGAAAAGATCTAGAAAATCTCCTTTCACCATTGAGAATAAACTGCTGTAAAGCAGCTTCACAGCTGCCCAGGGATGTGGGGCAAGAGCTGCCTCTTCTCCCAGCCTGCATCAAATGTCACAGAAAGAACATACAATTAAATTTGGCTTTTCTGTCTTTGAACTAATGACAGTGATAACCCAGCAGGAAGAATCAGATATGGCATATCTAGTTTTGCAGTCAAAGAACCTAGTTAAAGGTTTTTGATTATGTCCATGCTACTTTACAGGGATTTTTAAAGCATGTTCCCCATTTCACTGTAATTCCCAGTTTAAAATACTGCTGCAGACAGATCTTTATGATTTTCAAAATGCGTTAACTAGTTATGGTCAAGGCTTCCTTTCTGAGTCAAGAATTTTTTTCAGGACTTATTCAAGTTTCTAACAAGATGGTTTTGAAGTTCTGTCCAAATATAGCTTGAGATATCGTGTTTGAAAACTGACAATAAAAACTGCAACAGATTTTCATCCTCTTTTAAACTCTCGTAATTTTTAAAGAGCTTCTTCTGAGATAAAAATAACCCACGATGTGTGGGACAAACAAAGCCATAAATGCATTCCATCAGGGAAAGTGCTCTAACAGGAAATCCTACATTCAGTAACAAATATTCTTAATTCTTCCCTTATCAGTTTACTTAGGGTCTTTCAGAGCTGAAGGGACACAAAGTGTGGCACAGGCAGTCTTTTCAGATACAGGTTCTTTAAGCATAGAATGTTTTGTTTCAGTATGTTCACATTACTCTCCCAGGGTGATGTTGTATTAATCATCCTGCTCAGACCTCTGCTCTCGTGGCTCAGATGTGTCCAAGCTCCATGACACACGATGCTGTTTTCTGGGATAGATTCTCCCTGTTTGCAAGGCTGCCCAGTACCACAGACCACGAGTGGGTGGATTACAACATTTGGGCCTTTAAACAAAGTGTGCCTACGTGCACTCAGACTCTGCTCATCCCACAACACTAATATTTGTGCTAGCTCCAGTACTTGTAATTACCAACAACCTCAAAGTATTCAAGACTTATACTCTGGCCTTGGTTCCCTAGCAGAAAAGGACAGGGAATTTCCTCACCACTTCAATAGCAATTTTTGCCACAAAATGTCTCTCAAGATTAATTTTTAGTAAAATAACCTTAACTTAGTAAATTAACCTTAGCTTACTATATTAACCCTAATTTAATAAATTAGCCTTAACTTAGTAAACCAACCTTAGCCTAACCTTAGCTCCACCCAGCAATGTAATACCAAAATTAATGAATAATAATTAGCCACGTTTGTAAAGCTTTGTGACACACTATTAAACACCTGCAGCCTTGCACCCATGGATGTTATGTCTCAACACTGAGTGATGAAAAGCTGTATTAAATCCTTAGCCATGCTGGCAGACACTTGGAGAGTTCAGTGAGGTAACAGGGATCAACATACACTTCCTGAAAAGCTGATTTTTTCCATTTAAAACCACTGGTGATCAGTCCACTGCAATGAGGACACAAGAAGCAGCAGCAGCAGCCTGTGCAGGTGTATGTCGCTAGAAACTGTGGGAGCTCCTGCCCCCAGGGCTGATCGCTGCTGGGCATCACCAGCTGTGAAATGAGCTGTGAAGTACAGAGACATGATGTGTCTGAGTACTGGATCTTGTACCAGGGCCATTTAGGACACAAGCTAGAAGGACTGTGCTTCCAAGAAAACAAGAACAAGTAGCCCTCTAAGATGCATTTTTTCCAGCTGCTGTTAACACTGCTTTGGTTGTTCCTTACTCTGAATTTTTTGTAAGAAAGGCAGGCCTTAGGATTTTTCTATCTCTGTTCGTTGGATACCCTCCAATACAGCCCTGAAAGCCCTCAGTTGTTGTGACATCCTCATCCTCAACATTTTCACCAGAATTCCTTCCTGTTCCAGCTGGTGCTCCCCAGTCTCATGCCTCTGAATCAAGTTTTATTTACAGTGAGCTCCTACCTTTCCAGTGACAGCTGGAGCTGGAAAAAGGCAGTGCAGCCGTCCCCTAACAATAACTTTAACCAATCTTTTCTGATCTAAAGCCCATCCTTAGCTGTAGTTCTGCCAGTGTTGACCACCTATTTGTTCAAAAAAGAAATATGATATTTACAGGTTTTCAGTGATGTTGACCTGTTCACATCAACCCTCAGGTGTTTCTTCTATCAGATACTTGCTCTGAACACTAAGAAGTGGGTCAGAAATGACCATTTTTCTTCCAAAAATTTCTGCCTTGAGTTTTTAAAACTCTAAGCCTTCATCCCATACCCAGAGGACATGCTGCACAGTAGAATTTCAGTCCAGAAAGTGGTTATTATGGCAAGTAGGTGAAGCACCTTTTTAAGCACTCTTGGCACCCTTTTCTGTTCACTCTTATAGTGGTGATCCCAACACTGCTGTGATCTACTCTATGCCCTGCTGTGTTGGCTTTCTTTGGGCCTGCTCTTTCCACTGAGCAGAACATATTTTGGTTTCCTTTAGCTTTTTGTTACTGTCTTAAACATCAGCCTAATTTCAGCCTCCCAAGTCATGATTTGTAGCTGTTGTCCCATTATATTCTGTGCCAGTACCAAAAAGGGTTTGTCTTCATCATCCCTCCAGTTTCCTGTCACAGAGATGGAGGCTGCTTTAGACCATCCCTGTGTCTCCTCTTGCAGGACAAACAAGCTCAGCTCCCGAACCTTCTCCTTGAAGGTCATCTGCCCTACCCCCATAACTATCTTTGCAGCCCTTTGCTGAGTTTTTAAGGTTCTTGACATCCTGGTGGGTCCAAAACTGGTCCCACCAGGGATGAATGAAGGAGGCAATAATTTCCCTGAATCTGCTTCTCCTGATACAACTCCATGTGCTGTTTGCACCACCTGTAATGAGAGCAGACTATTGCCTCCTTACACATTTTGGCATTCAGATTCCCTTTCATAAAGCCTCAGCCGTTCAGTTCCCAGCCTGTGCTGATGTGTGGGGTTATTCCACCCCAAGCACAGAACCCCAAGCACTTCTCCCCGCTGAATTTCAGGAAGTTCTTGTTGGCACAGTTTTCACATTCATTTCTCAAAGTTCTTCTGGGTTAAAGCTTTGTCACTTGGATATCAATCACTTTCCCTTGCTAAGCATCATCTGGAATTTGCTGCAGGGTGCACACCCCTTGTCTTATCATCCAAATCAGTGATGAAGACATTGAAAAATCCTGGACATCCTTGATACTCCATTTGTTACTGGCCTTCAGCTGGATTTTAAGCCACTGATTATGACACACTTCAGCCTGGCATCACAACCATTTTTCAAGCGCACTCATGCCTCCTCCCATCCTTTGTCAACTTGAAAATAAGAATGCTGTGGGTGACAGTGTCAAAAATGTTACCAGAGACAAGATATATTCTCCACTGTCTCTTTATTCACACAGCCAATCTTTCCACCAGCAATCCTTTTTCCAAGGACAAATGTCTGGAACCTCCACTAAATGACATAATGCTTTGCAGATGGTAGACATCAACCTGGCAATCACTCATCTTTGATGGTTTCAGTAGCTAGGTGGTTCCTACAGCAAAGAAACCTCTCTCCTTTTTGCCTTAGGCTGAGGAAAGCTTTCTTGGAGGTATGATTTGGGTTGCAAATATCTCTATTCTGTGGTATCTTGAGAAATCCTTCATTTTACTTTTACATTTGCTTTCCGATAAAAATATGGCAGTTATGTTTTATTTATGGGAGTGTCTGTATTCTGTTAAAAAAACTTATCAGAGTCGCTCTTGAGTTAACTGAAAGCTGTTAAACACATCAAAAATTCCAGTTGCTGTGAGAAATAAGACTACTGCCTTCCTTTTAGCACCCAATTTCAGGCAGATAGAAGCTGAAATGCTGCTGAAATTTCCCAGTGTTTTCTACCTATCCAGAGGTTGTCAGCAGAGCTGGAGCTTCACCTGCTGCAGTTCTTCATTAGCAAGAAGTTTTTGAGGAGGACCGAGGGTTTGAGAGGTTTGCATGGGCTGTCCTCTGCTCAGTGTTTAACTCTAGGTGGATGCATGTGATAATAAAACCCACAGAGGAGCCTGCTCAGTTCCTCTGGATGTGTGTAGGCTAAAGGGGGCAGGGTGTGAGCTCGATACCCAGACCCTTGCCTGCCCACATGCTGAATTTCTGTTTTGCTCCCTGGCTCTGGCCTGCCTTCTTCGCAGGAGCTGTCACCAGGCACCGGATGACCACACACCAGCCTCCTCAGTCTCCCAAGGCTGTCCCATCCTCCTGCAGAGCCCCACGCATACCCCGGGGGATGGGACACACCCCTTCAGCCTCAGGCCTTAAAAACATCACTCTTGTGGGTTGCAACACCACCCTTCGATTATTCCAGAGCCTTTAAACTCAAAAACACAGCACAAAAATAAAGATAAATCTTAGTACTGAAGGGACACCAGGGCCAAATGCCACACGATGTGTGGGGTCAGTCAGACACAGAGGGCTCGTCCAAAGGCTGAAGTCAGGCCACACCACTTAGTGTCAGGGCCAGACACTGGGGTCTGGCCATTTTATATTTAGCAGAATGGACACAGCATCTGTTTGAGATGCAGCTTGTACGGGCCAAAACTTAACACCAAAGTGGGATTTTTTTGTGACTCATTTGCTTTGCTAATCTGAAACAGATTTACCATGCCTTGTTTAATAGGGAACAGCCTCTAAAGCTATTAAATGAATGAATTGCTGGTTTAGAGCTGGCTGTTTGATTCTGAGCAACTGTTTTGAAATGGCTGGCAAAAAGAGCATGTCCAGTTTTGCTGCAAGAGCTGCAATCAGCTTACCTATTGCTCTCTTCTCCTGTTCTTACTCCCTCCATTACTTTGCCTTAAGGCTACGCCCAGTCTTTGTCAAAAGAAGCCTCAAGTGACTCCTTAAACAGATTGCAATCAGAAACTGCTGCTTGCATCCTATCTATGTCCTCTCTGGCATCTTCTTCCTTTAAACTTTTGTAAGAAGCGTTGTCAACCCTTGTCTCCTCTATCTGGGCACAAGACAGGGAACAAACCTGAGGTATCTGTTTCATAGGTGTTTGTGTTTCATGCCCAGGAGTCCAAGAACATGAACGTGGTCCCAGCCCCGCTGGTGTGATCAGCTCTGAGTGCACAGTGCCAACCAACAACATCACTTTGCGCTTTCTTGGCTCTGGGTTCAAAGCTTTAAGACCAGCATTTATGACCAACAACTTCAGAAAAAAGCAGTAGCCATCTAACTAATCACAAGTGCTACATGGCATTTAGGGTCTTGAAGGACCGGACTTTCTTTTAGTGAATTGCTCAGCTCAGTTGCTGCTCTGTAAATGTGTTGCTCAGGGCAAAAGGACACACACTTTTCAGTGCTTTTTCAAGCAGAGGGCACATGACATTTCTACATGAGGAAGATTAGACAATGATCAGGCCTTTTACCAGCTCTTCCTTATCAGACACCAGTGAGGACAGAATTCTGACTTGCACTTGCTGAGCTGCTCCTCAAACTGATAGGCACCCTTCAGCCTGTTCTGCTTGATTTTGAGCTATCTCAGCCTTGGCGGGTTCAAAAGTTCAGCTTGAGATGTGAGTTGGATGTTCCTTCAGTGAGGCTGTGAAAAATGGAATGGGAAGGATTCTGGTACACACAGATGAACTCGTGGCTACGTGTTTGTGTGTATAGCAACGCCTCAGCCAGACTGAGTGGGAGGAAGAGGTGAGGGGGGAGGGAAGTGCTTTCCAGATTTCTAGCCAGTGGAGGAACTTCTTTAAAAATATAACAGCTAAAGATGGGGGCTAAAAGGAGAGAGGGGAGCAATTGTACTTCAGTTTTGGAGAAATTTTGCTCAAACAAATAATGACCACAGAGAACCAAAAAGAAGCCAAATTGCATTTGGTGCCTTCTGCCCTGGTCAGTATAGGAACTGAAGGCATCTTAGATAAAGTGACCAGCTGTGTTTGAAATCAGGAGATTTCCTGGTGGCTTCCAAGTTCTGTGATCTCTTGTTTCTAATAGACTAATGTATCAGAGCACAGACTCATACACAACACCTCCTTGGTTGCACCTTTCTGCTAAAGAACAAGTTGCTGCAATGTCTGTTTTGCATAAATGACTTAAAAAGTCCCCTTCAAGTTGCTTGTGCAGCCCCCAAGTGAGTTCTGTTTGAACATCCCTAACACTGTACCTCCGGGGGGGATGTGAGCAGGGTTCACAATGGTCAAGTACATAGAATCCCCCCTTTCTAGTATGTGGAAACAGCTTTTAAGAAAAGACATTTACAACTCACAGGTACTTCTTTGAATTTGCTGTTGAATTTGCAGTAGGACAGTGTTTGCAGTGGATGATCATTCGGATTCTCCCCACTGAGCAAATCACAGAATCACAGAACCACAGGATATGCTGACTTGGAAAGGACCCACAAGAATCATTGAATGAATGGGGATGGAGTCCTGGCACCCCAAGGTTTTGGCCAGGCAGACTGAGGGAGGATTACAGATGCAAGAAGTTGTAATGACCAGCTGTGGGCATTACCTGGGCTCTGTTAAAATCTCTGCTCACTCAAGGCTTCAGAAGTTTAATTAGTGGTCTGTGTAGCTTGTCCTCTTCTAGGTCATTTTGGAAAGAAAAGTTCAAAGGGAAGAAATGTCAAAGGATAGATGTTAATGCTGAAGGCAGTACTTTCTAATTGGATTTCTTTAAGCAGAGGAAACTCTGTCTGACAAACACAAACTTTCTCTTTGGGGATGGGATGGAGAAGGCCACCCATCTCTGAAAGAGCTGAGAAAAATCCACCCATATTTAGAGCCTTTCAACATTTAATTTCTCCCACCTTTGACTGCTGTGTAGGACTAAGGCACTGCCTTCAGTTCACAGTTAAAACAGGTCTCTGTACTTCCTTGCCTGCCCATGGTAAACCACAAAAAGAATCAACATGAAAAAAAATATCTCATGCCAGCTTGGTAAAGCTACATCTGTAAGGATCTTATTGTGTTTATCTGTATGTTTAGTGTCCATAACTAAAAGAACAAGCTCTATACAATTGTCCATACAGGTGTGCACCTGTGTGTTTAAAAGGTGGACAGGTCTGAAAAGTGTGGCATTCCTTCAGCAGGAGCTAACAAACTCATGCAAAAGGCTCAGATACCCACAAAACCAATTCTCTGATGCCGCAGCAGCCCCACACAGCTTTCTTTTAGACCATTGGACAAACAAGAGGGTAGGTGAGTAGCTGGTCACCACACAAACCCTGCTGGGGCCGTCAGCAAGGACAGGGATCTTCAAGGGCCACAGTGCATGGCGCTGTTCAAACTTCTGCACAGTGGCAAGCAGGTGACAAAGAAGGATATACAAAGGACCCATCGAGGCAGACAAACTGAGACTACATCAGTGTGGTACACTTTGATTGTGGTGAATTCACCTGGACCTCACAGAATCCCAGAGCTGCAGGATCACAGACTGGGTAAGGCTGGAAGGGACCACAGTGGGTCATCTGCTCCAACCTGCCTGCTCAGGCAGGGTCATCCCAGAGCACGTGGCACAGGATCGTGTCCAGACAGTTCTTGGATACCTCCAGTGAGGGAGACTCCACACCCTCTCTGGACAATCTGTTACAGTGCTCAGTCACCCACACAGTAAAGAAGTTCCTCCTCATTTTCAAGTGGAACTTTCTGGGCATCAGTTTCTGCCCATTGCCTCTTGTCCTATTGCTGGGCACCACTGAGCAGAGCCTGGTCCATCCTCTGACACCTCCCTGCAGATTCTGACAGACATTGATCAGGTCCCTATCAGTCATCTCTTCTTAAGGCTGAACAGGCCCAGCTCCCTCAGCCTCTCCTTGTAAGAGAGAAACTTCAGTCCCTTAATCAACTCTGTTGCCCTCCACCGGACCCACTCCAGGAGCTGTATGTCTCTTGCCCTGAGGAGCCCAGAACTGCACACAGCACTCCAGGTGAGGCCTTGCCAGGGCAGAGCAGAGGGGCAGGATNCTGGGCATCAGTTTCTGCCCATTGCCTCTTGTCCTATTGCTGGGCACCACTGAGCAGAGCCTGGTCCATCCTCTGACACCTCCCTGCAGATTCTGACAGACATTGATCAGGTCCCTATCAGTCATCTCTTCTTAAGGCTGAACAGGCCCAGCTCCCTCAGCCTCTCCTTGTAAGAGAGAAACTTCAGTCCCTTAATCAACTCTGTTGCCCTCCACCGGACCCACTCCAGAAGCTCTATGCTCTTGTCCTGAGGAGCCCAGAACTGCACACAGCACTCCAGGTGAGGCCTTGCCAGGGCAGAGCAGAGGGGCAGGATCACCTCCCTGACCTGCTGGCAATGCTTCTCCTGATGCACCCCAGGATACCTTTGGCTCTCTTGGTCCCAAGGACACTGTTGGCTCATGGAGAACTTGTTGTCGACCAGGACCCCCAGATCCTTCTCCACGGACGAGCTTTCTAGCAGGTCAGCCCCCAACCTATACTAATGCCCAGGGTTATTCTTCCCCAGGTGAAGGACCCTGCATTTTACCCCATAATCTGAAAGACAGGTGCCACTGAGACCTCTAAAACCCCAGTTGGGCTGCCACCAAATCAGGATGTGTGTGAAACCACTGCCACTCTGGGAAAAGGAGTTGCTCTAGATCCTAACTGAAACCCCAGCTGGGATTTCTTTCCTTTTGTCTTATACTGCACAAGTTTCAGTGAATCCCTGCTGGCTTAACCTTTGCACAATAGACAGATTCAAAATGAAGGCTCTCTTTGTGAGTTCTTGGTGTGAAAGACAGGTTTTCATCTAGATATTGCAATTGGAGCCTTTTCTGTTTGGAGGAGGAGTGGAAGTATGCAGCAAATCCCAATTCCCCTTCCAACTGTAGCAGGGATATAGAGCTATCTCTCTGCCTTCACAATGACATCTGTGAGCTGCAGAGCCAAATTCTTCCTTTTTCCTGTTTGGCTTGAAGAACTTTCATTATTTTTACAAAATGTCTTAACTCCTTCAAGAGGAATTGGAAGCAAAGCATTGTGCAATGGATGTGCACCCACCCTGTAGCCTGTGGCTGAGACTTTTTCCTGGTTAGAAGAAGAGCTGTGCTCAAACACAACTGAGTATGGTACTGACACCAAGTCCCTGGTTGCCTGCACCCTCTCTGGGTTACGGGTTGTGAGGCAGCACCAGAGAAAACTCAGTGACCATAGGTATTCATCTCGGAGAGAACTCACAGTCAAAAACCTTATGTGGAAATAAACATAAAATCTATTTTAGACTTTGTCTCTCTTGGCTTTTTCTCTTGGCTAGCTTTAATATTTACCAGTCATCATGCTGACTTCTCATAAACCCAGTTCTTAGGCACTTATTTGTGCATGTGCACTGGACCAAAAGCCTGAGTGGTGAAGGCAGGGCTGGGCAGCTGCGTCACTCGGCAGCTGAGTCCTGCTGTGAATGTCAGATTCCACACCAACCAACAGAGCTTCCTATAGAAAAGTTCCCCCTGGTAAAACACTCCACCAAAACCTCCTGAAGGGACAAACCTGTTCAAAGCAAAACAGATCAACCCCCCCAACCCCTCCATTCATTACAGATAAACACAGTCTTCTGAAATATATTTTGAAAAAATTCACTTCCTTTGCAAATGGCAGGAAGTTCCTAATGCAAGACCAAATAAATGACTCACCCCCCATCTATGCTTTGCTGAAGCAGCTAAACCTGCCAAAAGCAGTTTCCAAACTGGAAATAAGTACTTAAGTGGGGATATGAATAATACCAGGCAAATCTCTGACAAAGGCATGTGAATCTTCAGTCTGTGGTGTTATTTATATATATTTTTAATTGAGGTCAATGCCCTCGGTTCAAAGCTGCATTGAATAATTTTTGGAAGGACAACCAATCCGTATGGCTACATGTCAGCATCATCCAGGGATCCAAAGACAACAACAAAAGGCTGTAGTAGAATAAAATTCCCAGTGGATGGGGCGTGATATTTGATGGGTCACACAGGGAATTCTTTTAACATGAACCAGCAAACGTCAAGTATATTTTTCATAAAACATGTAGCTTAATCCAAAATTATCCCTCCTGTATTGTTAGCGAGAACAAGGGAACACCCAGTTTCTTTTGCAGTGACTAATAATATTACCACTGCTTAAATGTAAACAGTGTGCAGAGATCTTTCTAAACAAATGATAATATTTTTTGCAAAATATAACGCTGTACTCCCATTTTATTTAACTCTTTTTTCCTTCTTTGCTGCTGCAGCACAATGACTGAAATTTCCTGAGTTAATGCTGGCATGGCAAGAAATATAATATCAAGGGAAAGAGGAATAGTCTCATAATTAAAACCTGCTTCCATAGCATTGAAATGGACAAAACTGACACCTTTTGGTGGACTTTGGATCAGGTCTCTACTCTGGTGATTCTTCATTTGCACCACCCTCTTTTCCCTGGAGCCTTGTTAGCATTGATTAGTTAATGGCTTTAAAGTGCTATTTAAATGCTGAAATATTGTTACTGCCAGATACTGGAACACATAGGCAGGTTTCTGCTCAGCACATATGACTAGTCTTTCACTAGCATGGAATTATGGCCTTTCATTCTCTGGGTGTGTGGATACCTACAACAACCCAGTTTAGTAAAATAAAATAAAACAGTAAATCAAGGACTTGTTTATTTTACTCTTAAATAACTTGAAGACCTATGCTGTAATCTCAAGTGAAAGCCACCAGCAGCACTGGAGAGGTTTCAGGTTCATTTGCACAGCTTGTTTGCTGGTATGGGAATGGAGATCTGTGTCGGGGCAGCCAGCCCTCCAGTGATGCTCTTCTCGAAAGGACAAGTGCATGCCAGCTGCACAGAGCTGGTTTATTAAATGAAATAATATTTGCAGTAGAAGTACCCATTAGGATTTCAGAGGGCCCACATGGGTGGCAGCGTTTATTGTCTCCCCAGCACAGCAGTTCCTAAAGTACACACGTCTGTACACGTACAGCTCCTGCTGCAGGAGCCACTCAGCTGCTGTGGGAATGCAGTGAGAGCAGTCCTGCAGCCCAGCACGGCCTGAAAACTCACTGAGGCTGTGTTGTTGCACTGTCAGCAGTGTGGCACTGGCAAATTCAGCCTGGAAATTCCTGTTTTCCCAACCTGTCTTCTGAGCAGACTTTTTCAAGCAGAGGGGAGTGATGTTCCCCAAGCTTTCAGCTGTGATCCTTTCTGGCACAGATCAGAATTTGGATCTCTGAGCACAAACTTTATCAATTACATCTTCACACAGTAAAGTACTTCCTAACTTGGATTTTTAGAATTACTTCATTTTCTTTCGCAATCCACCAATCTCTCAAAAGTGACTGTTAATCACTGTGTTATTCTCAGCCATAACTAGCAAAATAGCTGGGAAGAGTGCATGAACTAGTGAAGGCTCTGTTTGGATGCACAGATTACCAGGCTTTCCAAGCAACTACTCCTTGGGACTTCTACCTGCATGTCTTCAGCATTTTTGAGGGTCCAACACTGCTTGTGATCTAAATAACAAACAAACTGCAAAGGCCAAAGCAAAAGAAAACACTTTATTTCAGTTCTCCAGTCCATTCCAGACTCAGTACTTGTTTTTTAACTGCAAAAGTCTGCATGTAGTGCGCAGAGAACAGTTCATTCCATCTGAATCTCTGAAGCTTTCAGCCCCTTCCCCAAAAAGCAGCCAAGCACAGCAGACTGAAAAATTGCTTGAGGATGGGCCAAATCACACAATTCAGACACTGCCCCAGATCTGTTTTCTGAAGGACTGAATGTTTCTGAGCTAGGATATTGTTTCATGATGAGATGAAGGAAGGATTAATCTGTTGGAAAATTAGTCAAGCCCATGTTCTCGTTCTAGCATTTGCACTTGTTCCATAACTTCGGTACACCGAGCTAGACAGATCTTCCATAACAAACACAGCATGCCAGTGACCCGGTGACGTAATTTTGAAGATATGACTTCAAAATAGGCTCAGTTGCAAATTAAATTATTCGTGATGGTTTCATTGGTTTCCTGGCATCACAGTTTAAACTGATTATGAAAAAGATTAGGCCTTTTATCATTCAGAAAACAAAGAAAGCACATAGAGAACAGTGCTGTCTTAGGATGACAAATGCTTCTCTTGCGTTGTTCAGAAGTATTTTTCATCCTTGCAGACATTAACTAATGAAAGAGAAAAAAACAAGATAAGAAATTTCCTTTATTCTACAGGTGGTAATACTTCAGAGTTATTGCTGCACAACATGATCTCCCATAATTTTGTGGTGAAAAAGGAACCAGACCTCCAGGGTTCTATTTCCAAAGGCAGCAGTTTCTGACTCAGGTGCAGAAGCTGACTTAGGAGGAGAGAAGCTAATATGCATTTGAACAGCAGCAAGCTTTTGTAGACTAGACTTAATAAGCTTATTATATAGCTGAGAAAACAGAGGCTGAGAGTTTAACAAGAGTTTCAGAGTTTGAGGAATTTCTGATTTCCTCTTCAGGCCACTGCACAAGGGGGAATGACAACATGCTGTGGATTTCATCTGTTTGGGTCACTGTAACATGCCATAAAAGTGAAGTTGTTAAGTGAAATCACACACTTGGGGGATGAGTGTTTTACAGAAAAGTCACAGAACAAGCAGCTCAGGCCGTGGCAGTTTAACCCGCCTCTTGGCACATGGCTACACACAGAACTGTGTATACAGAGATACTCTTTGCTCAGCAGGCGAGGGCTCTTTTTGGAATAAACCATTAGCTGTGCTTCTTGCCAAAGGGTTGTTCACTGGGAAACTCACCCAGCGCTTGCAGCACCCACCGCACCCTCTGAACTTCAACAGAAACGTGCAAAGGCATTATTTCCCTCCTGCAATTACAGTTCCTTCCTAGTGGTCATTTTAATGCATAAGATTTTGCAACTCTGGTAAACAGATTTTATACCTATATAGAAGCATGTCCGCAGGACTTTGACCACCTGTGCCAGGACCCCGTTGTCGCCATCCTCGGCTCAGCCTTTAACAAGGCTGCTGCTCCTTCGGTCCTTGGGCAAGCCCTTGCACACAGTCCCTTCTCCTCGCCAACCCGGGTGAAGCCCCGGCTAAGCGGGGACGCGGGGCGCGGGTCTCCGCCGCTGGCTGCTCTCCAGCCCGCCCGGGAACGCGATGTCAGCGCTGAGCCTCCTCCGCCCGGGCTCCGCGGCCAGGGAGGAGGGGGAGCGGGGCTTGCGGGTGGGTGTCGGGGTTCCGGCTGATAGCCAGGGGCTCTGTCGGGCCGCGCACAGGGGCGCAGCCTTGGCGGACACCGGCGGGGCGGCAGAGGCGGGCGGGCGGAGCCGGTGGCGGGCGGCGGCAGCACCGCCCGGCGGGCGGGGCAGGGGCTATAAATCCTCCCCGCGGCCCCGGGCGGCGGTCGGAGCGCGGGGCGGCAGCGGCGGCGCAGGGACAGCGGGAGCACGGCAGGTAAGGGAGTTCTGTCCGTCTGTCCAGCCACCTACTCATCTATCTTTCCGTCCATCTATTCACCCACCCCCGCGGACTTCGCAGTCCCCTCGAGTGCGCATCCTTGCATCACACTCCTTCTGTTTCTTAAAACCAAACCCCTTTCCCCTCGCTCCGAGCAGGTCTTTCCCAGGTGCTGGGGGAGTGGGTGGCTCTCGGCGGCTTGGAGCGGGCAGCGCAGGGCGCGCCCCGAGCCGGACCCCGGCCCTTCCCGGGAGCGGGGGCGGCTGCGGGATGCTGCTGCCAAGGTCCAGGCTCCCGGGTAGCCGCGGGATGGGATGGGCTGGGTTGGAAAGCAGCTGTGGAGCCAAGGCACATACTTTCTCTGCGGAAGTTGACCACTGGTGATTGCTTGTGTTTTTCTGCTCTGGCAGCTCTGTGCTGGGTTTGGAGCACGGGGTAGCCCTGACCGGGGTCCGGTCAGTTGTTTCAGCGGGGTTGTTGTCATCGTGTGTGACGATGGGCACAGCTCGCCACCCGTGCTTCCAGGCACCGCTCGGCTCAGAGCGCTTGGGGGGAGCGTTTGCAGTGGAAGCGCAGCCGCGCACTGGGCTTGGTGAAATAAGGGATTTCACTTCTGCTAGGGAGGAGGTTTTGGTTAATGCTTTTCATCATGGTACAGTTTTCCTATGAAACACTTGCAAGCTGGCACTGGTCACTGCATAACCCACTGTTCACAAAGATCACAGTGCCGTATTTAGCACCCCATCCCCAGAACAGGACTTCAGATAGAAGTATTTATCACCTATGTTATTTTGATGATTTTCTTTCTCCTGTTTAAATAGGAACTGTATTTTGAACCTAGAAAATGCAATTGTAATGACATGGAAGAGGTCAAAGACAACCTGAAGCTTTCTGTCCAGGTTCTCTGCATGGTGTTTTGACTGTTTTGGTTTCCTCTGGCTTTTTACCAACTTTTTTTGTGTGTGTGTCAAAGATACACAGCTACTGCAAAACTCACTATTGAGGGCCAGCAATGGAAATAACCTGTAAAGAGGAACTATCAAGTGCTTCAGGTAAACATCTGAGAAGCCTGCCTTGCTGTTCTTAGCATTGGCTGTTACAGGCATAATTTACATCTAAACTTCAGCCAGTGATATTAACCTGTGCACTTTGAACTTGGCTCTGGGAATGTGTTTGTTTTTTTGATTTTGGAGGACTTTTTGTGGGGGCTTTTTTTTTTTTTTGGTTGGTTTTGGTGTGGGGTTTTTTTGTGTTTTTTTGTGGTTTTTGGTTTTTTGTTTGTTTGTTTGGGTTTTGTTGTTGTTGGGATTTTTGTGGATTTTTTTGTTGCTTGTTTTAATTTTGTGCTCTTTTAACCAGAGTCTAATGTGGTTTGACATAGAATGACTGGGTTTTTATCACAAGTACTTGAGTAAACAGCAGGCAGCTAATGCTGCATGATGTTCTGTGCACAGCAAGAACTTAATGACTTTGGATGAAACGGTAAAACTCAGAGTAGATGCAGCAAAAATAGTGATTCTTAATGACTTGTACATTTCCCAGGGTACTAATGAACCCCATGCCCTCAAAGAAGAGTAACTCATGAATGTGTTCAGGAGGAACTGCTGTGTGTTTTGGTATGGAAAACACAGATGCAGTGAAAGCAGGTTTTAATGTAGTAATGAGAGACTCCTTAGGGTCTGGTTTTTATACCTAATATTTTTCAGTAAAAACTGAACAGATGCCATGGCATAATGGTTTGGGAACCTGGAGGCCTCAGCTTCTGAATATGAGTTCCTCGTGCAGCAGATAGCTGAATGGGCTTGATTTCAACTTTGAACAAGATTTTCTACAATTACTGAACTGAGAGATCATAGAATAGTTTTGATTGAAAGATTATCTAGTTCAAGACCCCTGTCATGGACAGGGGCACATTCAGCTAGTCCGGGTTGCTCAAAGCCCTACCCAGCTTGGCCTTGAACACTTTCAGGGATGAAGCATCCACAGCTTCTCTGGGCAACCTGTGCCAGTGCCTCAGCACCCTCACAGTGAAGAATTTCTTTCCAATGTCTAAAATGGACCTTCTTTCAGTTTAAAACCATTCCCCCTTGTCCTGTCATTGCATGCTCTTGTAAAAAGATGAGCTCTTCCCCTGAGAATGGGCACACTGTGAAAGGACTGACCTTGAGCCAGGCTGGGGAAGAAGTGTCTAGAAGGTCCTGACAAACTAGGGTTTTCATTTGTTTCCCTTAGAAAGAAGGGTTTGTGTACTTATTTCGTGCATTCATTGGCCTCTTTACCAACATGACAGCAAGACAGAGATATCAAAACATCAGGTGTCCACAGAATCAGGCAATACCCAAAGAAGTGTCACCCTCTGCTGAGGGAGGGCTGCCACATGCGCTGCCTGTGTTTGGGAACCAGCACCTGGGCTACCAGAAAACAAGCTCCTAAGGTTTTCTGTTTGTGCCTTGCACAATGGCTTTTTTTAGTCTTGCCAAAACAAAAAGGAACACTAAAACTGTGACAGATCATCTGGGTAGATTGTATGAATGCTCAGTAAAACCAGCAGGATTCGCCTATTGTCTTTCCTCCAGTGGGAGGTACTCTGCTCTTTGAGTATTCCTTTTTGGACTATGACAATTACACGGGCAGATTACAGGGCACCTTTCGGAACACTTTGGCAGGGGAACTGGTCCTTAGAAGTAGTTAGAAGGCAATTAGGTAATTTGCTCTTGTAGTTCAGGTGGAATTAGCAGTGAAGTGTTGGGAGAAAAATTATTTGATTCCGATATTTAAACCTCAGTGATTAATTTCTTTGACTGAAATGCAACATACATCTTCTCATGACCAGCTGAAGAGATTTTGACAAACTTCTAGCTTCCCACAGAAAATACTGTTTTTTTCACTTAACCTCATTAGAGCACAAAACATAAAGCGTATATGTAATGAGACATTTCCTGCTGCTATTGTCTTAAAATAGACAAAGAGTAAAAGAAAAGATACAGAAGGGGTGAAGCTGGCTTGAAGCTCTTCAGAATGAGCACAAGTAGAAACTGCAAAGCTCTCAAAAATAATAGAAATTCTAATTGTGGTGGATCAGCAGTGTTTACATCATGTGCACAGCTGGAAGCTTAAGGCAGCAAAAGCCTGTTTGCTGTCAGGGAGAGCACAGCCTGGGGGAGCAGTGGCCTGGATCGGTTCGGTCACAGCAATATGCAACAAGAGTGACTTTCCCCAACTGCTCTGGTTTGATCACTTGAAAGGAAAACCTTCCAAAATACTGAGATGTAACTGCTTAGCATTAACAAGGATATAATGCTGGTTCTGGAGATGAAGTATGATTTCCAGCTGACTTTTTACACCTGACTTTCATGTTAAGTCACAGCACCTAGAAATACAGACATATAAAAGATCCCACCTCATCCTGTCACTGTTTCCTAAATGGATGGCATTGCACACTGAGACTGCCCTTGGCTTCAGCTTTAGGTGTGCATTTGAATGTTTACCTAAAGCAGGATGGTGTTGTCCTGCCTCTGAGGGGAATTTCCCTGGACAGTTAGGTGGGGGCTGATCTCCAGTTTCAGTAGCTCATAATAAAATCGTTAAGGGCTTGTGTTGGAAGGGACCTTAAGGATCATCTCGTTCCAGCCCCTCTGCCTTGGGCAGGGATGCCATGCACTGGATCAGGTTGCTCAGGTCCAGGAGCAGCTCTGCCCTCTACCCCAAAAGCTCTGTTCCAAAAGTTCTAGGTACATTACTTGCTGCTACTGAAAAGTTAAGGGAAATATTGCACAACCATTTCAAAGACTAAGAGTAAGGCAATCCCATTTTCAGGTTCAGTGGTGTGTGTTCCCATGGATGACTAAAATCTGGGTTAGACATCTTGGAAATCAATGGCTGTGAATATAATGGCTATTGAACTTGGTGTTTCTCTCAAATGGTGGCAGCTTTTTTCCCCATCTGTGTCACTTCCAGAGCCCTGGGTGACTTCAGTGAGGGACAGCCAGTGGGAGGTAATCCCTACTGTTAATTTCCTTCGGCTGTGGTTTTTAAGCAGCAGTAAGGAGCCATTCAGAGCTTTTCCTGAATATGTGCTCACCTATCATTAAAGTGTTATTATGACAAAATTAAACTCACTTCTGAAAGTCCATGTGAATCAGTACCATTATTTTACATTTAATCCAGAACTGCAAGTGTGGAGTACAGAAAAAAGTAAAGCCTGAAATTATCCAAGTGTCAGACTTGAATGTACAAATGCTGGATGATGAGGGTGATGAGTTTAGTGTTACTTTTATCTAAGGGCTGCTGCAGGTTCAGGCCTGTTTTGTTTCCCAGCTGGCACGAGAGTGTTGCCTTTGGATAATGCCCAGAAGTTTGTTGTCAGAGGGGGTGTTCTCCATGCAGAGGTGCTCCGTGGTGTGCTTGCTGATGCACAGCTGGACTGCCTGTGCTGAAGACATTTTCCACAGCTGTATCTCTTTGTACTAAGCAGGATGTGTGTCAGTTTTGCTGCTCTTATTTTGTGTGGCTGATCACGTTTCCTATGTTTCTTTAGGGTTTGGGGCTACTTCCTTTCAGTTAGTTGTCAAAATTTTAATATATCTTTTTCATCTGTCAAGTTTTTTCTCTTGGTAGCTGGAAGTTGGTCAATATAGATCTTCCTTTTCAAGACCTGTTTTTAGAACTGGGTATTCACTACTTTTCCAAGCCTTCAACTGGCTGCTTCCTGCCTGCCCTAAGTATAGCTTTAAAGGTACAGCTTTTCCAGCTTATTTTCTACCATGGATGTGTAGGGCCAGTCTGCTAGACCTGTGCAGATGATGCAGAAATTAATAGAAACACCAAACATTAGTACTTTGATGTAGCCTGAAAACTGAATTCATGGCAAAACAAATCTTTCTATTTGCTTTCAACCGTCCCTTGGGTTTGGTTTTGTGTGTGTGATTTTTCTGTCCTTGCCATTTCACCACTCTTACAACCTGACTTTAAGAAATCTTGAATTTTAGCAAGCACAAACTAAGTAATGAGGATCTTAAACTGTAATGCCCTCATGAAGACTTTGTAGGTGGAGGCAGTGGTAAAATATATTTTTGTATAGACTGGTGTGTTTATTGGTAGGCATAAAGTGTAATGGAAAAGCAATCAGCAAAGTAGGATGCAACTTTCAAAGGAACTTTTATTTGTGAACACAGACATCCAGATGGGAAATGCACTGTTAAGGGAAGGAAGGATTGCTCTTGCTGGGGGGTTTTGTGTTGCTTCCTTTAGGAAGTTTGTGTGCACCTTGTCAGACTAATGATGTCATTTTCCTGCTGCCGTAGTTCTGGAGCGCCCTAAACATGCATTGCCTGTACTGTAAGGTATCCCTGCTAAATTTTAAGATGTATTTGTGTCCTTGGACAAAGTTGTGGCATTCTGGGCTAATTAAGCAGTAGAAGCATTGCAGAATTTTATGGTTACCTTTAATATTATCTTTCCTGGATGATTCAGTTCAAGAGCATTACATTTATTTTTCCATGTGAAACACTATGAATTTTATGAAGTTTTATATAAAATCCCAATGCTGTATAAAAGCTTGGACATGTAGAACTCCAACCCCTCTTGTAAACACAGCCTGGAAAGTGATAACAAAATTCTCTGCCTGTAATAGGCACTAACCTGGAGTGTAGATGGGTAAGGCTTTTAAATAAGTCAGCTGAGGATGGTGAATTGTCTTTTGCCCACTTTGAAGGATTTTGAAAGGGCTTATTTTGAGAAGAAAGGAGCATTCTGGCACTGGGTGGTGCTGGTTTAGACACTCCCTCACCAGTGCCACCTGTTGTGGTACAGGCTGCCTGCTCAGCCCTTGGGAAGACCGTATGGTATCTTTGGGTGCTGAGGCTTGCAGGCAGTGGAAGACTTTTGCCCAGATGAAGTCCCAAGTAATTCAGCATGTGAAAATGCTGAAATTTGGGTAATTTTGTAAAAGGACTTGCTTGGGAAGAATGAAAAATGTATCTCAACACAATGGCCATTTGTGCAAAGTTTGAGTTCAGATTAAGCTCTAGAAGGCTAAAGTTCATCCTAGAAAAGGGAACTGGCCATTCATGGGAACCGAATAATATCCATAAATTATACTTTTCTCCTCAACAAACAAACAAAAACCCTCATGCACTCATCGTGGAAAACTTCAGCCCAGACATTTTGGCAGGGGTTAGAAAGAGAACTTGTAATAGCAATGACCAAGCAATTTTAATAGGTGGTAGAACAAGTCTTCTATGTACTCAGAAGCTGCAACCCATATAGTACCACCTCATGAATAAATGTAAATTAAGAAACATCATCAACCTTAGCTGCGATGCTTTGTAATGTAAGTCCTCATCATTGCAAGGTCAATGTGAAAATGCAGAACATATAAAAAGAATCCACTATATACTTGCAAGGGCGCAACCTAGAGAGCCAGACAACATTCCTCATCTCTGAGTACAGCGTGAGCCTCTCCCTTCTGGAATAATCTCGGTATGTTTTTGCCTCTAAGTTTGACAGAACCACCCACTTGTTGAAGCGGCTGCAGCTGGGCAGCAGCTATGAACTATTAAAGCACGGCAGATTGAGAACAGGAGGGGGCAGGGAGCATGTCCTGACACTGGTGAGCTGCAGGAACAATGGCTTGTTTCTTGTCTGTTTAGACCATAATCTTTGTGGCAGAAGCTGTCTCTTCCATGTTATGAAATGCCTAATCCACCTCTGCCCCCTCATAACATCCCTGTTATTCCCTCTGCCCCCAAAGCCCAGCCCAACGCCCCAGTGCACAGCAGGTGCCAGGTCCTGTATCAGTGCATCACCTTTAATCTTTGTTTCAGACCTTTGTGCATGGTCAATGGAAGAAGCAGTGGGATGGATGCAGAGGAGGGTGCTGGGGCAGTGGAAGGAGACAGGTTGGCTGGGGGATGGTATAAGGAAACAAAGCCAAGGAAAGCAGCTGATTGCTCTTCATCCTTTCCACCCTGCAGTGCTGCCACCCACAGCCTGGAGCCCTTTAAAGCTAAAGCACAGCACTGGCACCAGTGTGAGTGCATAAATCTGGGTTTTAAAGATCAGCTAGTTCCAACCCTCCTTTCACTAGGCCAGGTTGCTCAAAGCCCCATCCAACCTGGCCTTGAACACTTACTCTGCATTAGTGGGCAAAACCACTTGTCGCAGAGAAGCAGTTTCAGGTGCCAAATGCTAAAGAAGCATGAATTTTGGGGAACTTCATTAGGGTTTGTAATCTGTGCCTCATGGAGTTGTGATGTTATAGTGTAGGTACTAGTAGGGATTGCTACAATAGGAAAAAGCCCTAAGGCATTGAAAGCTTTCCGTTTCCCTGCCAGCTAGGAAGAGAGAGCTGCTCATTATCCTGGGAGGGGGTACACAGCAGGGGTGTCCAGCAAAGCAGGGATGGGGACAGCAGGCATGTCCTTTGGCCAGCTCACCAACCCTTCCCACAGCCAGCTTCTGCTCCTGTGAAACATGGGAGGACCTTGAGCTTTCTAAGGAACATTCTTCATTGCTTCCCACAGCGAGAGGGTTGTGCAAGCTCTATTGCAACAGTTCTTTGCACAACATCTGTGGGGTGTACAGAAGGGCTGCTTCCAGCTCCCTGTGTTTTGGTGCTACCATCCGTGTGCAGCTGCCAGCGTGGTTCGTGCCTGTGTGCAGAGTGACCAGCCCCTGCTCTGAGGAACTGGCAGTTTCAAAGCCGTGTCTGATCCCAGAGTGACCACAGCTGAGCTGTGTCCATCAGGCACTGGAGCCAGTGGCAGGAGTGAAAACAAGCCAGAGGAGGTGGGCTGGAGCTGAGCCTGGGGATCTCCTCTCTCGCTGCAGGAGGGAGCCCCAGCTGCCAGCAAGAGGGCTGGGGGAGATGCTGTGCCCCCCCAGCTGTGCCTCTGTGGTGGGTCAGCTGCTGGCTCTGTCCCTGCAGCTGTCTCAGTGTGGCTTCACCCAGCTGTTACTTGGCTCAGGGCTCGAGTTCTTGGCTGAAAGGTTTTGGTTTCCTAATCAGATTGATTAGCACATAGCGTAAGTGTAAACTTAAAAATGGTTAAAACCTTAAGCTCTTCTTGGCTTTTTGGCTTTGAAAAAATCAGTTATGCTACATTACTCTCCTAACAAGGCGCGTTTGGTTGTTTTTTTTTTTCTTGGATGCTAGCTCTCATTTTCAACTAGAGCCTTCACGAAAACATGCAGGTGGAGTAACTCACGAAGAGGGTTGAAAGAAAAGAAAAGTAAAATGGTTAGAAAAAAGTAAGGAAATTGAGTACCAGCAGTGTGCTGTGCTTGAAGAGGGCTGGGTGATTGCAGCTCACAGGACATCTGTGAACTGGAGACCACCAGGCAGCATAGCTGTTTCAGTTCCCTGAAAATATTTGATTTAATGCTTTGATTACTGATCTTTTCTCATTTGAAACTTCAGGCTATTTAAGCATTCTGCTTTCAAACTTCCTTTGTCTCAGGTTATTAACTTCTAGCTCCAAATTGAGATAATATGTGACCGGAGGCTAAGGAAGCCTGGAGAGTCCCAGGTAGCTGAGCGTCTTCAACTTCTGACACTTCCAGCTCAAACTGTTTATTCAGATCCCGCTTAACTGTCAAAAGTCATTTGCCTTTTTTAAAGGGGAGGAACTGCTGTAAAACCTCTTTCATGATTTATTGTGTGGAACGATGTCAGAGAAAAGCAGTAACTGTACACAAAAGACCTCGTGATACCAACGCCTGTAACAAAGAGTAGTTTAAACAGGGCACAGTGGGGGCAGATGCTTATGCATGAACTGTTTGGATGCTTGCAAATGAATCATTTGATTCACAAACAGGAAGATTAAATTTGTCAATTTTGTTACAAAATACCTGAAATGTAAACTGCACTTAGAGATTAATTAGGCCCATAACCATACGTGGGTGCTACGAACTGTCTTGTCTTGATGTCCACTTGTCTCTGTTTAGTCTCTGCTTAGTGGGGACAAGCTTTTTTTCAAGCTGCTCTCCCGTTTGCAGTAACCATGTTTATGTTAGGCCAGTCAGACAAGTTTACAGCATTTACTGTTAATGACTGGAAGAGGTCTGATTGACTGTGTGGAAGGCTCAAAGGCTGTTTGAGCATCACAGTAACTTTCCTTCATTGTCAGAGGCCTGAGCTGCTTGCTTATTTTTCTGACCTGGAACTGATGTGGATATTTGCCAATCAGCTTTTTCAGAGCTGTGGAGATGTTGTAGCTCTCTCCATCCTTGTCTCATCCTTGCATGATTGTTCTGGGAGCTGCTACAGGTGCACAAAACCTCCGCCACCCATCGTTCCTACCCTCTTTGGTGACAGTGCTGAAGACACCTGTAGCTTTCAAGGAATAAAGTGCAGATTGATGTCACTGGCTTGGAAACACCTCCCACCTGTGGTCCAGGAGCACAAGTTTCACATGGTCCCTCTCTCTCCAAAGAGAACACCACCAGTTCTTGGGAGCTGCAATCCTCAGTGCCCACAGCTGTTTCCCTCTTTACGTTGGATGCTCATGAGTATTTCATCCCACATGCAAAGTGACTGCTGACCCTCCTGCTTGCTCAGCCTGCAGAGATGAAAATGCCATCAGGATGCTCTGGTTACCCTTGTATGCATCAATACTCAAAAGGAGAATAATCTCTGCTGCCAGTGTTTAAACAAGCAGTTTTGAGGAAATTGCCTTTTTTATGAAACACTCAGGCAGGAGCCTTTTGTTGCTCTTCGCATTCTATGATAGCACAGAAATAAAAACCAGTTGGGTGTGAGGGCAGAGAAATCCTGTACAGCTGGTAGCAGTGCCCCCAGCCCTTCGTGGGTGTGAGGCCATCGTGCTTGATGGTGCAGCCCATGGCACGAGCTTGGACAACCCTACATGTGCCTTCAGAAACAGGGAGTTTGAAATGGGGGATCTTGGAACTTGTTTTGCTGCTGTGCTTGAAAGGAATTCGGTCACATATATGCATATTACCTAATGTTTGGTATTTATGATTGCAGCATTGCTGGGGTCTGAGGATGGCCTGATGGGTGCCTTCTTAGTCTCTTTGCTGGGATCTATGTTATGCCAAGCCAGGCTGCACATTTACCCTGTACCTTCTGCTTTCAAAACAAGGCTGCAGCAATGATTGTCCCTCCAGCAATGATACAGAGGGAAAGGAGATGTATTCTGAACCTTTAATATCAAAATAATCCAGCTCCTGATACAGATTTCTGAGTTAATAGCCTCGGCTATGACCGTTCCTGCAGTGGTTTTGGAGCAGTGAGATTGGGCTGGAATGGGTACAGAAAGGCCTCTGAATGAAATGAGTCAACACAGTATTGCACAGATGACTTCACCTTGCCCCACACCTTCCTTGCTTCCTAGAGTCTGATGCTCTTCCTACTACTTGGCAAAGATAGATATGCCATCAGTTTTAAAGCACTTTGCCAGCTGCAGAAGTGTCTTAAACATTTCATTTTCTCTTAGAAGTATAATTCTTTTAGAACTTAAACCCCTGAGCAGCAATTGCAACAGGTGTCTGGGTACAGGGTGGTAGGTGGCCACTGGGTGGAAGTAGCTTGTCCTGGAGAGGAGAATTTGGGTCCTCTCAGCAGGCTGAACTGGCCAAGCAGAGTGAAAAAAAGTTGTTTTTCTCCAAGTTGGCAACTTTACACTACTGCTTGCAGATATAAATGAACTTTGTCTTTGTCTTTGGAAGGCATGTGTGAGGCAAGTGCTTTGAAATGTGTATAAAGGGATGCTTGTATGGTTATCTGTTTAGGAGAGTTATGCAGATACTTTAGCTTTGAGCTGCCCTGTCACATAACAGAGGGCAGCACAAAGCACCTATTTAGAGAGTATAAAATTTGTGCCGAACAAGGGTGGTACAAAGCCACTTCCCCATCTTTCTCCTTGGAAAATAAGATGTTTTTTACAGTGCTGTCAGATAGCGGGGATTTGTTTTCCAGCTCTCGTGAACAAACAGCGTGTTGTTATCCTACCTTACCACAAGGTTGCCGCTTGGTAGGAATGTTTCAGGTATTCCTGATGCACGAAGGAAAACCCAGAGCTTGGAAATGTCTGATCTGAAAACATTGTGGCTGCAAGATACGGTATCTTTCCAAAAGTGAGAACTTGGTGTAGATAGGGCTTTTGTTCAGCAGACTTGGTGGCAGTCGTGCAGTCTGCTGGTCAGCACTTCCTAATGCCGGCTCTTTCGGAAACATAGAGCAACAACTTTGAACTATTATGAAAACAGGATTGTTTTCTAAAGCTATAAAAAGCATCCATCTTGTTCTTTTTTGGCACAGTTTTTTTTGCTCATTTGTAGTCAGTGCTCTGAGTGCCTGAAAATCTGAAAGTACCCCATGTAAACATCTCTATTCCACAAACAGTGGCTGTGGCTTTGTTCCCTGAGCCACTTCTTACTGGAAAACTGCAGGCGACCTGGCTTCTTACTCCCCTCACCTATGGGCAAACCATAGAAAAACCTCTTGCACTTCCAGTCCCTATTACAGAATTAGGTGCAATATTAAGGTATTTGTCTTAACAGAACTTGCTGAGTAAAAAAAAAACAAAACAACCCTTTGACTTGGGTGCAATTGCATATGAATATTTCAACCTCCAAATATTGCAACAGCATTTATTTTTCCTCTCTGCCATCCATAATGGCTCACTGTGTAGAATGGCAGACTACATAAATGGCTGTAATCCCAAAAACATGTAATGGTTGCTAAAATGTAGCAAATTTTGAAAATTTTTTTTTTGCTTATTCTTTATGATTAAAATCCGTAACAGACAAAACACAATGGAAAACCTGGAGAAAAGGGTGAATCAGAGCCACTTTTAAGTCTCCTGACTATTTACGTACCTCTGATGTCATCTCGTAAATTTGGATTACCAAGTGCTAGCAGTGGGGTCAGTTTTGGTCCTGTCTTCATGCCTCAGCTGGTGGTGAAAAATATTAATGGAACATTTCTCTAAATTTAAAATCTCCAGTCTAATTTTTACCAAAAAACTCCCCAATTGCATAGCTAGCAAGAAGAGTTCCTTAAATCCAAAGCTATTTCCATGTGCATGGACACCCACGTTTTTCCAGCATTAACTCTTCCAGTCTGAGTGTGTCCCTTCGTAGCTTTCTGCAGCACCCATCCATCCTACAAACTGTCACCAGAGCATCTTTGCCCAGGGACAAATGCATCGAGTTAACCCATGGGGCAGAGTGAAAAATAATGCTGCTGCCACTGCCTGGATGCTCCTGTGGGCTTCACAGCCCTTCCTGAGCCATCAAGTCATTTATGTGGACAGCGTGATGGGCTTAAATCAGATTTAAGTCAGGAGATGGGAAATCATGGTTTAAAGAATCGATGTAAATTGTGTTGTGTAGTTCTATGCTCATCTTCAGAAAATAATTAAAATATGTTCAGTTACACTTAGTCAATAATTCCTAAATGTGTTTCAGCCTCTTGTTTTGCTTTGAGTACACTTACTCATACGTTTTACTTGAGACAGTTCTAAACTTCTCTTGAGAAGTAAATATTTAATTTGTTTTATAATTGTGTATTGTTGATGGACAAAATTGGAAGCTTATTAAAGATGCCCAAACCCCACATGATATGCATTTCTCCAGCAGGCTAAACGATATGTAATAAATAGACTTTGACTTCTGTATTTGTCATCCTGCTGCTACAACAGTCCTGGTATCTCTTTCGAGAACTGTTTCTAGTAATTCATTAGAGCTTCATAGGGAACAGCCCTCTGACTCTGGTGCCTTATCTTTGTCATGAGAATGAAAAGATGCTGTTCTCCACTCCCAGGCTGGGCTGATGTGGTCGCTGAACTGAGATGCTGTTGCTCCAGTGCAGAAGGTGCACTGCACCTGAGCCATGACCTCTGGCTCTGTTTGCCTTGGCCGTCACCTCCCCTGGGGTTTGGCTGTGTCTGTGTTTCCAGTTAAGCTTCCTGCAGCTGAGGGCTGGACATCACAATGCCAGTCCTGTCCTGGAGCAGGATACAGCAATTTTGTTCCTTCCTTTGAAAGTTTTGAAAATAGCATTATTGCACGAACCTTGTTGGTGTCCACTTAAAGGAGTATCTAATTTTTATCTGTCCTGAAGAATGGAGCACATCAATCCTACAATAAAACGATGCTAGTATGTGTCCAGTTCAGTTTTCTCACTGTGAAAGCTGGGGGATAGTGAGGTGGGAGCCTTGCATACACTGAAAAAAAAAAAAAGTTTCAGAAACAACTGTTCAAGCAAACTTCAGAAGTTAGTTGTGTAGATTTGGCTATGCCTTCTTTCACCTGTGGGATGATAGTTTCCATGGTTCTCTCCACTGGTCCCTGCCCTGAAGTCTTCAGCACTCCCTGCTTTGAAGCTGCCAAACTTCTGTTTGATCTTGCAGCCTTAATATTTCTTTAATCTTGTATTGTGCAGGAGTGTGTATATAAATAAACCAGGGAGGCATTTTACAAGAGATTTATAACCCTCTTGCAGAGGTCTTTTAAACTATAACCTGAAAGAGTGGGTCATTGTGGGGGCTGGGTGGAGCAGGATCTTTACTTGTTCCTGTATTTAATCTTTGATGCAAGCTGAGAACAAATCTCTTTTCCTCTTTGCAGATATCAGCTACTGACCATGTCAACAGAGTTCCAGGATGCTCACCTTGCAGAGGTGAAACCTCTGGTGGAGAAGGAGGAGGTAATTATTTTAAAGCATTTTAGAGCTTTTCTGTTTTCTGTCAGGACTGCTGTTGGAACTGCACAGAATAATCTTAGATTATTTCAAACATGTTGTATGGAAGAAACAAGAAAAACTGAAGATGGAATAAGAATAGCTGTTTTTTGGGTTTTTTTTAATAATGCAAAACTGAGCTGTAATTATTTGTTCTTGTTTGGTTTTGTGCTTTTAATATGATGGTGACATTTTTTCTTCTGTGAATAATGACAGCTCTAGGTGTCTTTAACTGTATCAGATGATGCGAATTGGGCAATCTCATGTACATCCCTCTATAACTACAGACTTCTCAGTGTAAAGACTGACTTTGCTCTGTCAGCTGCCTCTCACAGAGAGAGACTTTACATTTCCTTTGGGCACAGTGGTTGTCAGAGGTAGGGCTGAGCCCCCTCTAGTCCCCTCTGAGTGCACTGAGCCACGAGTCACAGCTGCCTGGGTGGGTACAACCCATGGCCTGTTGCATTCACTGGCATTGCAGTACAGAAACATCCTAGCTTTTCTTTTTTTAAACCTTGTTATACTACTGTCCACTCCTAATTG
The DNA here is from genome assembly GCA_013397055.1 of Pachycephala philippinensis. Lineage (NCBI taxonomy): Eukaryota > Metazoa > Chordata > Aves > Passeriformes > Pachycephala > Pachycephala philippinensis. The sequence continues at coordinate 746,899 of VWZT01013823.1, read as the reverse complement.
CACCATTTTTTTTCAAAAATAAACAAAAATCTGGATTCAGTGTCTATCTGACTCTTCAGTGGGAGCCATACTCTGTTTTGGTATGTTCATGGCAAAAAAATCACGGCAATATGTAAAGAAACATCTCAACATTTTCTTGAAACAAAACTAAGATTTTTCTTATGTTTCCAATGACATTATTTCTTGAAAATTATGTATATAAATGTGTTGGGTTTTTTTCCTGGTCTTTTATGCTAGAATTCATTTCTTTATCTGCTACTTTCTTTTTTATTCCCTCCCTCTTTTATGTAAACACTTCAGAAAATGATTTCCACTTGTGACTGCAGTGGAATGGCTAGAGAAACTTTAAACACAGCTCCTTTGCCAAGGACATTGCATGAAAGCAGAGCTTGTTTGGATACCACTGAATGCAGTGCTCAAACTTTTCAGAAACTAAGACCCCTTTCTAATGCCCATATTGTTCAGTACTACCAAAGCAAAGGAGATTCTAAGCAGAAGTCCTGTTGGTACTGAAATATCTTTGCTTTAAAGTTCAGAAATATCTTAAAATACTGATTAACTTCCTGGGATTCTGTAGCACATAGGTCAAAAGTTGGAATCTTGACAATGAACCCTGTATGCTTTTGTTCATGATGTTGCCTTAGATTTTGTCTGCATGGGGCAAACTACGACAGAGTTTGATTTCCTCTGTGGCCATTTTAACACTGATGAAGGAAGTTACTTAATGTATTTTGAGAAAGGTGAAAGGGTTGCCCTGAAGGATGCTCAGCCCATATTAAAATGGACAGTGGAGCTGGTTTTGAGTGGGTTATTGGGTGATGCACCCTGGAGTTGTGTCCCGGCTTCTTGTGCTTGGGTTTCTGCTACAGCCAAGTGTTTGCTCCTGACCAATGATCAGCCTTATTTCACATGTAGCTGGTACAGGTACCACATTTACTTATTACCTTCAGCTCTGGGTCCCACTGCAACAACAGTGGCTGAAATGCTGTGTTTAAAAGGTCATGAAACCAACAGTATAGCAAGATTCAAACACAGTGTATTGTCTAAAGCTAAGACTGTGCAAAATTATTTCTGCTTAATTAGAAATAGGTAGTTGTTTGCCTGTCCAAGACTTTGCCTAGTTGCCTAAAAGTCACAGCTGTGAGAATTACAGGTTGTACTGCAGTGCTTTGAGGGTCCCCCATCTGAGATGATATTGCCTAAGAAAGCAGCTATGGTGCTTTTGACATCTGGCCTTAGTTTACCTGAGTTTCTGAGGCTAAGTGACCTCCTTGCCAGGATTCTAAGCTTTCGTTTTTATCTCAAAATCACTTTTCAAGCTCTGGCCTCTTTTGTGCTTTGCAGCATAAAGTGTTTGCATGGCTGCTCTTCCCTCTGTTTTCAGCCCTGCAGTGGAAATAAGAGTTTGACTTCTTTCTTCTCCCATAACAAAAGGGGGTAACTGTAAGACACTTTGAAGCTATAAGCCTTGCAGACTGTTGGAGGTGGGGAGGTTGTCACCTCGCTCCTTTCCTGGTGGAGATCCTTGGCAAGTGCAGGAGCTTGTCACTAGTAGCTATAGCACCTGACAGGTTGGAATGGACCTCTCTGTGTCCAGCCAGCCTCCCAAACACTGCAAAGAGTAATTTTGGCTGGAATAAGACCTGTCCCACCTTCCACATCATGTAATCAAGTCCCGGTAATGACTGCTTAACTGAGTTGCAAGTGTTCAGTGCATCCTTGAACAGAGGCTTCCCATCCCAGGCAGGACTGAGGCTGTTGGCTATCCCATGGCTACAATAATGCAGAAAAGTTCAGTGTTTTACTGCTCCTTTTGAGTGTATTGCTCAGAGGTTTAACAATAACTGAGGATGCACCAGCTTTTGTCCTTTATTTTGCTGGCCCATAATCTAGTATTTTACTGCTTTCATTTCTCCATGAAGATTAGTGGGTTTAAAAGCTCTTGGGTGAATTTTGATGCTCATCAGAAGAGCTTTCATTGAATGGACAGAGAGAACCCTCAGCCGCAGAACTGGTGGGCTAGAACACATATCCAAGCATAGATTTCTGTAGCTGCAAGTTAACTTCCATTAATGCTTTCAAATCTCTTCACAGGCTATCACTCGCCTCCTTCCAGACTTCGATGTTCAGGCAAGTAAAGCTATTATTCCTTTTTTTTTTTTTTTTTGGCGAGAGTGGAGATTGAATTGAGATTTGAGAAAACAGCAAGATGTGACCAGAAGGGACTGCCTGCTTGCCAGGAATGCTGTTACTGTGGGAGAGGGGTCTGAAAGGGGCTGTGCTGTAGCAATGTGAAGGGACCACAGGGGGCCTTTTCAGACTGGAGCTGAGAAAGTTTCAGTCAAAGGGGGTGGCTGGTTTGCAAGCAGTTCTATTCTTGCTAAGAGAATGCGACTCTTCGGCAGTGGTAGTGAAAACAATATATTCCCCTCCCACATGGACACACACTTTCCCCTCTTAATTTGCTTTCATTAGCAGTGTGCATGCATTTCCTCAGAGGAAATGTTCCTCTGGATGCATTCCGTTATGCTGTTGAAATGTCCCAAAATATTCCTAAAGCTAGGGGAGTGGTGGAAGGTGCCATGCAATGAATTTTGTCAGTAATAGGAGTGATGGTGTTTCTGTATTTTTATTTAAAGCCAGAGTATACGAGTTGATAGCACACCACTAGGTCACACGGTGGCCCTTCACTTTCACTGGGTGTCATGCTTTCGAGAAATGACTTGGTAACTCTCCTGGATCCTCTTACTTTATTGATATTTGGGCCTTTGACAGAGGAGTTTGTCCTTGCTGGTTCTTAGCTGAGACTAAGGAATTGCATGGTTGCAGGAGTCAGGCTGGATTGAAGTGGGGTGGAGAGCAGGGAGGGTGTAGCTGCCTTGATGAACAGTGTGAGTGGTGCTTCCCCACTGCTGAGGACAAGGAGTATGTGTTGGGAAGAGAGGCTCCCTGGGTGTCTAATTTTTATCCAGGGGGGCAGAAATGGAGGCAAACTCTGCAGGAATAAGGAAAGCTATTAAATTTTTCTAGTCTCTGTTCAAGTCCTTGAAGGAAATAACTGTTCTCTACTTTACTGCATGTTGCACTTTATTAGCACCTGTTTATTTTTTTATTCAATGTTGTGCCAATTGCTTAAAAAATACAGCACAAATTCAAGTCTTTTCCATGGAAACCAAGGGAGATGGCTATCTTGGACATGTTTTTCATCTTTCAATGGTTCTTACTTCTCTGGAAAGACTGTAGTTTACACTAATCCTGCATCTTCCCCCTCATCTTCTCTAATGAAATCCACTGCCTGAAATCTTGATAAATGTAAGTTAAAGTTGCCACTATGCAGCTTCTTGCAGGACTGTGCACAGCATGGGAGAAGCTTTCTGTTTGGGTCCAGATTGATCACTTGGTCTAAATAAATTGAATCCCAGATTAAGTCTGCTAACAGGAATACTGAGGTATTTTGATTAAGAATCCAGAAGTGACCCATATTTCATTTCTATTCTTAGAATAAATTGCTTGGTTTGTAAACCATGTGTATATATAGATTTTTTTAACTTGCAAGATCAAATTCTCTAAGCCTTTTTGCTTTTTTTTCTCCGTGTTTTGGATTAACTGTCGCTAATCCAGAGCAGTGGTTCTTGTCATTTAGCCGTGTTCTGCCAGCTCTTACTTTTTTTAATGATCTATCTTTGTTAAGAGTTTAATCTTTGGTTGTTCTAGTTCAGGAAGGAGAAATGTGGAAGAATGTCTCCAGTCTCAATGCATTTTGTTAAGAACTGTGACTGCAAAGGAGACTTAGCTTTGGTCCTTAAAGCCACAAGTGCCCTCCCTATTTTTCTTTAAGTTCTTTTGTGGTCAATTTGTGGAAAAAGGGGTTAGGAGCTGCTATGAGAGATTTGGTTGCTTGGTTCATTAGAGAAGTTCACGTGTGGCCCTAGAGCACCCAGGTCACTCAGGACTGAGACTGAAGCTGAAATGTGCTCTTACTGAGCAACCTCTCCCATGAACCACTTGGGAAGAGGATGGACTTGTCCAGGGAAGGAAGCTATCGGTGCTTGGCAGGATGGAGCTGCTTATTTAATGCCTGTGGATGGATGTGGGTGTCCACCATATCCACTGCAAGTTGCTCCATCCTTCTGGGAACAAGTTAAGCAGTGTTCAGTTAATGACTTTGTTTCTACCACTAGTGAAAAGAACTGTCTGTGAGGTGTTTTCCTTCCAAGACTAAATTTTACATAGTTACTCAGATTTGCCAAAAAATAGATTCTTACTTCACGTGCAGTTTTAGACAGACTGGAGTTAAATATAGCTTTCCATTTTTAAAGTAAGCCACTGTATAGTGGGGTACTGCCCTTCTGAAAGCACGTGTTGTAAGACATGTGCATGGTTATTCTCTGGAGGAAAGTCTTTGTGAAGTTACCAGGGAATGGCCAAGACCAGAGATGAAAGAACTGACAGCTCTGAACTACCTCTAGTCAGCAATTTGTCTGTTACTATGTCCGTCTGTGGTACCTACCTGAAAATTGAAGTAAGGATCCCCTGTGTCTCAAGAGGGAGAGTGTTCCTGGCCAAACCTGTTTTAGCATAATTGATGATAAACCGGTGCAGGGCACGGTGCCCTGTGTGGCTTTGTCTTCGTGCCAAGCACATTTTAGTTGTATTTCCAGTTTGATGTATTTGCGTATGCTCTAGCTCAGTAGCATTGGAGCCAATGGAGCCCTGGCTCCTCATCACTGTATGTTCTCGAGCTCTGTGTTTCAGTCCATCGGGACTCTGCTTTCTCAGAAACTCAGCAAAACTTGGAGCTGTGTGGCAGCTGTAGGTGGCAGAGATGAGTTTGTCCCTTGCAATCCATGGCTCGTGGCCATCTGTATCCATAAGCACGCAAGATCTGTTTCTGCTTTACTTCCTTCTCCCTCCTGCCTGTTTGGGGAGAAGGGCAGAGCTGCCCTGCAAGGGGAGATGAATCACCTGGTGCGCGTGGCAGGAGGGGGTGGGATTCCCACTGGCACCGTGGACACGGTTTGGGGCGCTGCAGTGTGCTGTGTGGATTTCCTCATCCTCTTGGGACACTGAAGGAAAGGGACGGGGGTGCCTGTGGTTTTGTGCTCGGCAGAGCAGGGTGACCCTGTGCTAATCGGACTAGGAAGAATCCCCGGGCAGAGCCTTCGCAATAACTTGCGTCAGTTCCTGCTCCAAAGTTTTTGTTCTTGGCTTCCACCTTAGCAGGGTCGCTTACGTTTACATCTGAAGTCGTCATCCTTATTAATGTACCTGATTCCGACCCTGATTTGGGGAACCTTTTTCTTAATATTGCTAGTTTAGAATAGAATTGTTAACAAATAAAAAAAAAAGAAGTGGAAATGTAGGTGTTGGTGTTTTAGGAAAAAACAAGCATAAGATGAACTGAAATTCTATTTTAGAGTAGAAAGAGCTGGGGGGAAAATGCTAAAGAACTTCAGGGCAAAGGGGGTTTGAAACTCAACATTGAAATACCACATTAAAAGCTCAAATATTTTTCGATCGCCAAGAAATTGAAAAAGAGAAGTGAAAAAATAGCCTGTGTAGGTATTATTACAGTAAAGTTCTAAGTAATATGAATTTAAAATATACTGTCTCCTAGCAATTTAAAAGATATTTAAATCTTCTTTAAAAGCTCCGAAGCTTTTCCCACAGTTCTAAGGCAAGAGAAGGGAGTTGTATTTAACAGTCATAATGTTATGAATTAAAATAAAAGCATGAGATTGTAATTGGGGATTAAGTATATTTGAAAGCTTTAAAATAATCTTGATGGAATGCAGTGTTTTACTTAAAATATAAAGTGACGTATTTATCAAAATGTTCAGTGTGCATGTGCAGTTTTCCTTTTTAGATATCTGAGATATTTTGGTTGCATATTCTGTACTTCAGAAAACAACTTGTTCATAAACATGTTTTTTAATCCGTATCTTCCTTAGCCGGGGTAGAGATGGGAAGGAATAAATGAGCCCTCCTGTGTGATAACAAACTGTCTTCCCATTCTAACCTCATGAAAAAATAAAAAGGTCACTTGAAGCAAAAATAAAACCTATTTTAGAATGTACCAGCTCCTTCAAACTGAGACAGCCTCCCTTAAATTGCACATATTGAAAGTATTTTTATGTGTGTGTTTAGTGCACTAAGATAAGACTGCACCTCTGTTAAAGTGAGAGATGTGAACAGATGGTGTGTTTGTCTTTATCCTTCTATCGGATTAGTGTACCTTGGATTTTTTTTCCAAGATAGTGTTTTAATACAAATCAGTTGGTGAAGAGCCTCTTACTATAATGTTGATGTTGATTGGGATGTGCTGCCATCTGTTTTCAGTGCTCTGCATTTTGAAAACATCCATCCCTACATCACGTAGACAAATCTCTTGATCTTTAATAGGATCAATAGGGATGTGAAGTTGTTGGTTTGATGTCACCAAACAAACTCGTTTGAATTGATTGTTTTTTTAAAACCTTGTGTGTATTTCCCATTAAGAATTTGTGCTACGGGAAAACAGCACAACCCTTTTGAATTAGGGGAGTCTCACTGAGGGGCTAATGAGGAATTGAGCCAATTGTTAAACTGGCTGTGTTATGCCAGTTATTGGGAGCACGGTCACCTGTTGGCTCTGAACTATTTTTAGCTGACACTGAGTTTGAACTAGACCCAGGTTTCCAGTTCCGGAAGAATTAGCTGTGGCGGTCAGTGGGATGTGCAGGTTCAAGGGTTTGGTTTTATCTACCATGAACAGACTTTCACGCATGAAGGAGGAGGATCCCGAATCTTGAAGGTGCTTCCTGCAAAGAAAACAGGCTCTGGATTTTCACTGTTGTTACTGGAAGGCTCTAGCAATAAAAATCTGATTATATGAAATGCCTGTTAGTCTCTAACTGAGGAGAAAATAATTTGAATATTCCACACTCAGCAGGAGCTATGTTACACAATAATGCTTACTGTCATTACTGTGTTGAGGTGGCCAAATGATTTTTTTTAATTAGCTAAGTGTAAGAGAGTAGAATGTGGAAAATATTAATTGCCATCATTATTAATTTCAGCTATTATTAATTGCTGTGTACTGGCACTGCAATCTCTTCAGGATTATTGTATAATGACAATACCTAAATATATATTAATGATACAGAATGTTATTGGGGCCCTGAGCAATCTGATTTAATGGGTGGCATCCCTGCCCACAGCAGGAGGTTTGAATTAGATGATCCTTAACATATACTATTAAAAGATAATTATAGAAAGGCATGGGTTGGAAGGGATGTTAATGACATACCCAGTGTATTATGTACAATACCAGATTTTCTTGGTGACATTCATGTGCTGATGTAGGAATCCTTTAGACTAAATGTTGCTTATCTACTTTGGAAAATACTAGATATCAAACATTTTAAAAGCTTTGGTTTTGTTGTTCAGAATCATTGTGACTTACACTAATTTTTTAGTCTTTAGTGTTTACTGGAAACTTTAACCCTGGCTTTTAGGAAAGAACTCAATTCTGATTTAATTCAGCATAAGTTTGGGGTGTTCCAGCATTTCAGATAACAAAATGCAGCTAAACTTCTCCAAACCTGATGGAAACAGCAACAGGAAAGACTCTGCCAATTCCCAGGTTTGAAATTTGACACTTTATATGTTGTGTGGCAGGGACTTAGTTCATCTTTGATGTCTGACCTCTGTTGAGTACGTTCTTCCCCTGATCAAACCTGGCTCAAATCCTATTTAAGAATGACATCCTCGTGAATTAGTCTGTTTTGGTTTCCCCAGCTGGGCATCATGGGAGTCATAAGCCTACGTAGGAGAGCAGCTTGTCTATATAACCCAGTTTCATGCTGGGGCAAAGTAAAAACCTGCCACCCGTCCTCCGTTTGACTTGCTGGATTTGCCACCCTGTTTTGCCTAAGGATGGTCCTGGATGTGGAAGATACAGCTTACTTGATAAGTAATGCAGTGAGTATGCAGAGGAATGAGTCTCTAAGGAGATATAAAAGCTGAAAATTAGAGTTTTGATGGAGTATAGTTCAGAGAGCAGCGATGCTCAACTTTCCCCATGTGCAAGGGGCTTAGATCTTGATTCAATGCTTCAGTTGTAACTTAAAACTGATGTAATTGTGTAATTAAAAGGAAAATAGATGAAATGTAGAATGGTGTTGCCTAGAATCCTTATTTTCAACAAAATGTGCAGTGCATTCATTGTACCAAATTAAGAAGCTGAGATTTAGATTGAATTATTACCTCAGATACTGGTAGAGTTTTTTTAAACGGTTTTTGGAGAGGCTGTACACTTCTGATTTCTACAGCATAATTTTAATGGATATGAATTTAACTTGGACTTTGCCTCTGGGGGTTTCTGCATGGAACAAGTCAAGCAAGCCCTGCAGCAGCAGGCAGTGCTGAATGACATGGATCATATCTGTATCCTGTGCAGTAAATAAAGGATTCTGGTGAGATGCAAAGACTGGATGCTACCTATATAATTCTTTGATTGTTATGTGAATGTAACTGTACTGTAAATAAGGGTCAGAAATAACAATGAGTTTGTGATTCTCTTTATACTCGTTGGCAAAATACCAAATTGTTTATACTTATCTGAAGTTCAAGTGCAAAAGAAACAAAAACTCTTCCATCTTTTGTGTAAGTCACATCTAACTTAGGTAGAGATCCAAAAGACGGTGCTCAGGGGGACTTTGGTTTGTTAATGAAGGTGTCCTTGGCTTTGAGATCAATAAGTAGTGTAAACTCCTGTTATGCCAAATGATAGTGGTTTACTTCTTAATGTTGTTTTTCTGATAAGCACCACAATAATGTTGTGGTTATTTTGTTCTATTAGCAAACTTTAAACAGTTGTGTTTATGCTCCGGTCTGTACATCACAAGCCATAAAACAAACACATGTGGCTGTCACTTTTATTGGGGAAGGCTACTTCAATCACAAGGCTTCACAGTGTAATAAATCTCCATGGCAAATAAGCAAATACAAGCTACTTAATGCTGCTTTCTTTGGGGAATAGTGGTTATTTGCTTAGCTAGAGTTCTTTTCCTAGAAATCAGAAATATTTTATCTTGGTGATTTGTACTTTTGAAAATGTCGAGAGTCATAGTTGTAAGCGCCTGTTATTTTAGGTGTCACTACAACAAACTGCTTTCTTTATATTCTTATCCTGCCTTTGAATGTGCTTAAAAACTGTTTAACTATTCTCTCAGCATTTGGTTAGAGCTAGCAGCTTGAGTACTTCTGTAGTTGTCTGTGGACTGGAGTAGGTGACAGTCAGATGTGAAATGTTACCACGGAGCCCCCACCACGGGGGAGAACAGGGGGTGTTAGCATGGGATTGCAGAGCAGACCCTGGGATCTGTGCTTATGGTCCATCAGGGTCTGCTGCAGCAGCTGTGGAGCACCTGGACAATCCCTGACAGATTCTTCATGTTCTCTTTCAGGAGCAAGATGTGGAGACGGTGCATGGCTCAGTGCGTGTCACCATGTGTGGCACTCCCAGGGGGAACCGCCCGGCCATCCTCACCTACCACGACATCGGGCTGAACCGTGAGTAGACTCTTTATTTACCAGCACAGCTTCTGCCACAGCACTGCCGTAATCAGAGGGGTGAAAGCAGCAGTGGCTGGGAAACCCTTCCCAGGTCCTTGCTTGTTTGTGTTCATTGGAAGCTGTTTAATGGCACCTAACTCTCACAGCAAGTGTCATTCTCAGATTATTTTTTTTAATCCTTGTGCAGTAAATAATTGGAACATTTCAGTTAAAGGGGCAAAAACTCTGGTAGTTCATAGCAACTGTGTATGAATGCAGTAAAAAAATCTCGAGCGGAGGCTGATGGTGTATTGCCAGCAGGACTGAATAAACAACCCTGCTGGGGCTTTGGGTCCTGTCTGATAAGCAGCCTCGTGCTGCTTGGATTTATATGAATTACGTGTCAAGTCAGTATGAAATGAGTGCTGGCTTTGTGTCCTTAGCCAGCCTTTTATCTTATCTGTCGTATAATGAGCAAATATCCAGACCTGGTCTAGTTTGTTCTTTTCTCAGTCCTATTTGTTGCACACAATCCACTGTTTCTTAATCAGCTGTCAAGATTTAAAAACACCTGCAGATCTTTAAAGCCTGGCTATTGTAAGGGGGTGAATATTACTAATAAGGCAAAAAAAATCTGCTTTCTTGCTTGTGTTTCGTGGAAGTGTCTTTAGTTTTGATTTTCAGTGAATCAGGACAGAGAAAATCTGGAACTTAACTTTGAATTAGACCTTTTTCTTTCCAAAGTTTTCCTGGACTTGCGTATTCTCCTAAAGCTGATTTGAGCTAAAAGAATTTTATATTCTGCCAAGATAGTTTGCATATATATTGTGTGAGGACATTCAGAGACACAAAGAGAATATTGGACCATTTTCTAGGCATCTCAAAGATGGTGCTTTCCACACCAGAAGGAAAATACGCTAATGTTCTCCCTGCATTAATATTGCTTAATAAGATCACCTCAAAACTTGGAGCCTACAGCACTGAGTATCCCAGAGGCATGATTTTGTCTTGAGCTGTCTGCAGCATCTGATCACATAATGTTGAACTTCTAATATTTGGGCAAAAGCATAAGCCACAATTTTAGCCTTGAATATTTCTTCCTCCATTTGTTTTGACACAATTAAAAAAAAAAATTAAAAGGACAAGGAAATGGATAATTTAATCTAAGAGAAACCTGGGATGAATACCCTTGGCTACATTTTGTTAGTATTTTAAGTTTGCATAAAGAATATTTTTTTGAGGAATTAGGTGTACCAAGAAAATACTTCTTGTAGGTACAAAAATAACATGGACAAACCTTAGCTGACCTGATGGATTCACCTTTTCATTAACCTGCAGGATAGGTTAATAAATTATTTTTATAGCTGAAAACTTAGTATATCCTTCAGCATAATAATTTCATATTTTCTTTTCTTTCCCAAGATAAAACTTGCTTCAATCCTCTCTTCAACTTTGAGGATATGCAGGAAATCACCCAGCACTTTGCAGTCTGCCATGTGGATGCACCTGGTCAGCAGGATGGAGCACCATCTTTCCAGGCTGGGTGAGTTGTCAGGGAAACAGCCCATGCTTTCATAGTTATCTTCTTTTTGGAAAAAGAGTCTTGATCTGCAGTTTCATTAAAAAGTACTTGCAGCAAGCACAGTAGTTGGCTTGTGAACTTAAATCCTGACACTCTATTTCTAAAGTACTGGAGTTCTGGGAGCTCTATTTTGTTGTGCCAGTTCACAGTAGACTTTGGGGCTGCAATTTTGTGTTTCAGCTATGATAATGAGACTGCTTGTAAAGCAGTTCCTTGACAGATATCTACATCTTGTCAATTCAGACAGTGAGTTAGCTTGTTTTGTAATGACATCCTGAATAAAAATACAAAATTAAATGGTTGCTATAAAGAAGACAGGCATTAACTGCTACAAAATGTCCTTCCCAAATCTGGGGTCTTTATGAAATGGCAGCATGGTAGATGTTAATAATTTGATAACCTACCTGGAAAATCCAAGTTGTTGGGCAGTAACAAGGTGACGAACCCCCGCAGAAGGTCACAGCTGCACATTCCTGACTGTACCATGTACGATGCTGGAACTCTTGGAAACCTTGTGTGCAGTGAGCACTCACTGCCAAAAGGCTTGGCCTGTGTAGGTCACCTGAGACAGGTTTACCTTGAGATGCCCCTTGGACAGGAATCAGCTTGGCTGAGGAAGGGAGCAGCCAACATGCCAAGGGGAGGCTACAAGGCAAGGACCAGTTGTTCTGTGAGAACTACGCATTAAGGAGCTTATAAGTACCCTTATTGCATGAGCCAGTCTATTTCCCTGCTTAATTTTTAAGCTGGTCTGATGCTGTTGTTAGCTGCGATGGCCCAGTTGTCTATCAGAGCAGCCTACAAAGCTATTTCAGTCACCCCTTCTTTGCATTTGTTTAAATCATGAGCTTTTAAGTGCCTTAGCTCTCATGTCCTGGACTAGTGTTAACGCTTCTGAGTTGTCAGCTGCAGAGGGCAACCGTCATGATCTGTGGCTAGTACAGGCTTCTGCTTGATAAAATCATGATGGCTGTGTAAGAAGCTGTATTATCTTTACCTGCCCTTCAGCTGGGAGACCAGCATGCCCAAATGAAGTCACAGAATCATGGCTTGGTTGAGAAGGGAAATTTACTGGTTATCTAGTCCAAACCCCTGCAATGAGCAGGGACAACTTGATCAGATTGCTCAGAGGCCTGTCCAACCTGAGCTTGAATATTTGCAGGGATGGGGCATCCACCACCTCTCTGGGAAACCTTTTTCAGGGTTTACCACCCTCATTGTAAAAAAAACTTCTTCCTTAGATATAATTTAGTTTAAAACCATTACCCCTTTTCCTATCACAACTGGCCCTGCTGAAAAGTTTGTCCTCCTCTTTCTTATAGGTCTCCTTTAAGTACTGACAGGCTGCAATTAAGTCTCCCAGACCAAAGCTGTTGCAGTGACACCAGCTTTTGTCATGACAAGGTTTAATTTACCAACAAGAAAATCTAAGAAAATAAAACATTTTGCAGTCCTTAGTGGTTTTTGCTTGGTTATATTTTGGAGGCTAAACTAGAGAATAATTAGGTGTCATTCTGATGGGAAGCATAGATTTAAATACATCCTAGGCAGATGTTTTCCAGCTCTGCTCTGGGTAGATGGTTTTTTTCCAAATGCTATTCAGTTGAGATTTTGCTCAGAATTTCCTTCCCTCAAAGTTCTTTCGGCTTCGAAGAAGATCAGGAGCATTAACAAACAGCTTTTTTATTGAGCCTTCCTCAGCAGCTTCATAGCCTTTCTTATGCCTTCATTTTCTCCATCAATAGTAATGGAAAGCTGTTCCCATTTATCCTGTGGTAATGTTTGTGTCCCTAAAAACACACATATAAGTTTTTTGCCAAATATCTATAACTCACTTCTGTAGTCCCTGATTCTGAGACACAGGGGAACTTTTTTGTGTTGGAATATAAATATAGAAATATAAACCTAGTGAATGTGGCTGGAAACTCGTCTCTCTAGTTCAAACATTTTCATAAGGTCTAAGTGTTAACTTTCCTTAAGAAAGATTAATTGTGGTCTGCTTTGTTCTTAGACATCTATTGTCCTATAACATATAGAACAGGTATAGATTATTCTCCTATTTCTGCTAAAGTACTTGTGCTTGCTCCTGATTTAAATTCAGCCCATACACCCAGTGATCTCATGATGACCACATTTGGTACTACATCTACAGTGATCACTGTGTCTCTAAATATGCCACTGTACACTGCCAGATGTGGTGTAATAACTCCTCAAAAACATGCTTGTTGTAGGTATGTGTATCCCTCCATGGATCAGCTGGCGGAAATGATTCCTGGAATCCTGAAACAGTTTGGGTGAGTGCAGAATTGTTTACTTATTTTTCTCATTCTTCTCTCTATGTGGCTCACTGAAAGAGCAGGAATTTGCTTTGCCCTGGCTGTCTGGCATTTTGTTTGCTAGAACGAGACTTGTGGTTGTTTTGGATTCCTGTGTTATAGATGGATTGCTTTTGCCTTGGTTTCTGAAACAGCTTATTTTTTGCCCCTTTTTGAAATGTCTGTTTATTTTTAAACAGGAAGCAAGTTAGGAGAAATCCCATGTGCCTAATTTAGGGGCTTCCTCCAGTATTCTCTGCATCGCCCTCGCAGGGGCAGGGCACAGACAATCTGTTCTTCCCACTGTAACAACCCACGTTTTCCTGTGTGGTTAAGCAGGGAAAAAAAAAGCACAATCCCATCTGAAGACATTTACTGTTTTGTTTCTGTGGTTTGAATGTCCTAGGGGGTCAGTCTGACCTCCCTAAGGCTCTTCTACTACCAAGAGCAGATGCCAGGTTACCAGTGTCGAAAGACCAAGTGGCAGTGTTCCTGGGTTGTCTACCTGCACCATGTTTGGGCGTTGTCTTCACTTAAAGTTCAGCTTTAGCAGGAGCTGTAGCTGAGAAAGATTCCCTTTCTGTGGAGTCTGTGCTCCTGGTACACACTGGAGAGGGCACGTAGACACCTCCAAGGGGTTTTCAGAACAAGCAGAGAAAACTTGGCAAAGCTGCAGGTTTAGGCAGCTTTGGAAAACAGAGGCTGGATCAGTTCCCCAGTTTGGACATTGCCCGGTTATAACCAGCTCTTACTGCAGACCAGTTTACCCCACTACCTCTTTAGGGGGTGTGTAATTTTTGAACTGCCTAATGTCATGCACAGGGCTGTCAGTTCTGTTGCACTGTGCAAAAAAATGTGAGCAATAACATCAGTGTCTTGAAAATCAATTAAATGGAGTGTATTTACAAAGTCTTGATTTAATATTGCTAATGAGAATGAAAACTATCTTCAGGTATTTTCCTAAAAGCATTGAATAACCTGTTTTTCTGAGTGGTTTTGTCTAGCCTTCCCTTCCATGTATTTTCTAAGACCTTGAAGGTGATGCTTTAAACCTGATTTCAGTTAATGCAAATATTTGGTTTGTCTCTGCCCTGTTTGGTTATGAAGTTTAAACTTCGTCACCCCAGTGACTGGATAGCAGGAGATGTTTCCATGCTAGCCTCCTGTTAGAGAGGAGCCCGTGCCCCAGTTGGATAGCTGTGATGGGGAGGGCAGGGGGAGCCCCGGGAGGGGGGAGCTTTGTATTTAGGCTGCAGGTTTCAGGTCTGTATCTTACGAGTTTTTCTGGCAGACACTAATCATTTCCTCCCAGGATCAGAACAATGTTGTCGTTGCTCAGTATATTTACTGAAAGATAAGTGAGGATAGCTGCTGCCCTGCAATGCATGAGGACCAGGCTCCTGCAAATATTGCTGGGGCCACTGACATTGCTGAGGGTCCACAGCTTGCCTAGGCTGAGCCCACCCTTCTGTAGATACACACTGGCGTGTGAAAGAGGAAGGCTACTGGTGTGATTTATTTTCAGCACTCTTCCTCATTTGTCTCTTCTGTTTTATTGCTGTGCAGGCTGAAGACCATCATAGGAATGGGAACTGGAGCTGGTGCCTACATTTTAACCAGATTTGCTGTAAGTTTTGTGCAGCTTCCCTAAAGCCTCAAACCCAATTTCCCTTACATGTTGTTGTCCCCATAGCGTGCATGGAGAATTCCTGTTCTGCTGTGCCCAGTTAAGTATGCAAGCCAGGCTTTTAAGTGAAATACCACAATCTGCAGGATAGCTAATCCAGAAGAGCTAGATTTTCATTTTTTAAGGCCTGGGCTCTACCCAGTTAATTTGCAGAAGGTTTTTATAATGGGAGTTCTCTATTTAAACTGAGGGTGGAGAAAAAGTTAAATCCTAATGTTCTCCAGCTGCTCAGTTGAATTGCTCTAATGAATTTTTTTTTTTCCATACATATGCTTGTTTTCTGCAAGATAAAACTGGACCTACCACTTTCTCCCCAGGACATAATTTGCTAATTTGAATTTTTTGCTAACTGTTAAGTTGCAAAGGATATCTGATCAATCTTAAATCTTCTCTTTTGCAGTTAAACCATGCAGAGATGGTGGAGGGATTAGTTCTCATTAATGTAAACCCTTGTGCTGAAGGTTGGATGGACTGGGCAGCGACTAAGGTAACCATCTTTAAGTTAGAAAAATAAATCCTACTGCAAGCCTGTGGAACATGAGCAGCTTGGCAATCTTGTGTGTCAAGGCATGGCTGCAGATACAAAATATCCTGGGGTAACTCCTTTGGGGTTTATTCTTCCATTTGCAAAAATACTTCATACAGGGCTAGTGAGAAAAAGAAGTACTTTGGGAAAACAGATGCAGGTACATGTGGCACAATGGAGCTGCTGGGACAGTTCTTAAGGCTCATAACTGCTGCGGAGAACAGTTTGCCTAGACATGGTAGTTTTGGGAACATCTTTCTTGTCCATGGCTTTATTTACCAACACAGTCCAAAATACGAAGTAGAGCACACAAAAACGTCCAGAATAGCATCTTCCATATTTCAATCATCTGAGTCTTAGATGCCAAAAGGACTCAGAAAAGAGCATTAGCTACAGTAACTGTAGACAGATTGTTCATACAACCAGAAAATGTTGACATAAAAGAAACTCCTAGCAGAAACTTGCAGAGCCAGGATGTAACATTCTTTCAAGGCTTAGCTACTAAGTATATTCCCAGATCAAATTTACCAAAATACTTTGATAGAGAAACTTATTTAAAAGAAATGTAGTAACGTTTCTATGCTGAAATGAACTTCTGACCCATTTCAATTCTCACCCAATGCCTCACTGCATTAAATTCTTCCATATCTGTGCCTCTGCCTTGCACCTCTCAAGTGTTGCTCACCTTAACAGTACAGCAGGTGCCTTATATTCTTGTGTCCTTCCAAAGCAGGAGCATTTACTGCGGGTTGTGAGCTTAGGGTACCAGTTACCTTGCATTGTCAGGGTGGGTTTTTAGGGAGGAGAGTGGAGAGTGGGGAGTGGGGTTAAATGACACCCATCTGGCTGGATTGCTTGGTGTTCCTGCAGGGAGTGATTCCCTAATACACCTATGTCCCTAGCAGTGTGTTCCTTATATAACTGCATCAGTGCAGACATCTGATGAGAATGGCTCAAACATGAACCCCTAATCGTGTTCCAGTTGGATGAAGGGGGAAAAATGTCATTTTAGGATATTGTACATACACAGAGAGCAAGGAAACATCCATTGGTCTATTTATGGGTAACTGGAAGGTGTCATTTGTTCAGCGGCTGTGTCAATAGCAGATACTTAGATAATCTTGCTGTTCAGATTTCAGGTTGGACAAATGCTTTGCCAGACATGGTCATTTCACATCTATTTGGAAAGGTAATGTTCAAAAGATTCCTCTTTTTCATTCATCTGTATTTACCTCCTGGGGCTGGGAGGAGGGGAAAAGCCTTCACTTAAACAATAAAGAATGAAGTTAAACTGTGAGATAGGATTCATAGTTGTGTCCCCAGCATTTCGGGTGTGTGTTCTGCCATGGGTTTGCTGTGTCATGAGTACTCAAGTGCATCTCAGTTGTGACAACTCTAGGAGGGGCAGCTCCCTGTCTAGGCAGCCAGCACTTAAACCTGAGTATGAGTATATGCTCGTATTCTGAGCTGAAAAACCCCACAGATTTTTTTATATAATATACTTGTAACTCTGTGACAGCTGGTTATTAGTATTAATGGTGCTCTTCAGTGCAAGCCTAATGCAAAGTGCTGGACTGTTTTGAGGCTACTTTGCTGTGCTTGACGTTGTTAGTAAATGCAATGGAAAACTCCATTCCAGCAGAACAAGGAACTAATCTATAAAGACTTTAGAACGCAACTGTTTGAAAATGTTACTGATTGAAGTCCTCGAAGCTTAGTTATTTGCTATTGTGAAATTGAGTTCCACATTACATGTTTGTAAGCTTTCAACATCTGCTTTGCCCTGGAAAGATTTATTAGGCTTCTTACCCTGAATCTTCTTTTTTTGTTTGTTTTAAAACCTCACACTTGTCTGACTGTAACCATCTGCATTACAACATGTTTTGCAATTGTGAGATTTTAACATTATAATGTACTAGAGTTTTAAAGAGAAAATTGTGGTACTGCAATCAGCAGCTAATATTAATTCTAGGTGACTTCACTGGGTGCTGGAAGTTGTCCCTTCCCTCAAGGTGCACTCCTGTTGTGCAGATATGAGTCTGATACACAACTACTGTGCCATGTCTTCAGATCCTGTCAGAAAATAGGCCCTATTCTGAATGATTCTGTCTCCTCTTTAGGAAGAGATTCACAGCAACCATGACCTGATCCATACTTACCGCCAGCATATTATTAATGATATGAATCAAACCAACCTTCATCTCTTTGTCAACTCTTACAACAGGTAAATACATTTACCTGATTTCTAACTGGAAACTGTTTTAAGAGGCTGTCCAGCTCTTTAGAGACAATATTACTTGTGTGGTGGGATTACATGTGTTCCCCCAGTATGAAGTTCTGCTTAACAGTGCCTTTAGGGATCTCAGGTGGTTTGCTTATTGGAGGAGGACCTTGTGCATTTGTGGGGTGAAAGATTGTGCGCTGGGACTGAACTAAGACACTGGTCCTTCAGTCTAAGTGTGGTTCTATATCAGTTATGGAGGCTACAATATATTATCAGATTAAATTAACATGTGAGTGTCTGTGCTTCCTCTAAACTAGAAGAATATAGAAGTACCTATAAAATTCCAGTGTCTCAAAAGCCTTTGTCTGCTCTTTTTTTTTTCAGTCGGCGAGACCTAGAGATTGAGCGCCCTGTTCCTGGAGTAAATGTTGTCACCCTTCAGTAAGTATTTTACTTGAGAGGTTACTGCAAGTCAGGGACTGCCATTAGGCAGAACTCCTCTCTTCAGACTTGCCAAACATATTGAAATTGAAAGTTAAGTAGTTCCCGTCACTGTGCATCTGAAAATTTGGGCTTACAAAGTACTTGAAAAGTTGGTGTACTTAGCTTCATGCAGAAATATGTTATAGTTAATGGAAACTATAGCTCTGACGGCGCTTGAGATGTGCCTATACAACCAAAAAACCCCAACTTAAAACCATTTGAAAACCAACCAACCAAAAATATTCAGGAAGATAAAGCAGGTAGGAGAATGACTGACTGACTTTCAGATCTTCTGCTAATGGCTTTTTGCTTATGCTGCAACTTGTGCAACATAACAGGTGTCAAGTCCTTCCTGGCTCAGCTGCTGATGGTTATACACAGGAGACTGTGTTCCTCTGGCAATCTGGTTGGAATGGGATGGACAGATCCAAAAGTTGGAGCTCAGGGGCCTGGGGGGTGGTAGGCGTGAGACTTTGATGCTGATGCCCACATTCAATTTCTTATAAAGAAAGGAATGAGAGCACTGGCAAGGACTGATTTGATGCCAGCTGGGAAAGAGATAGGTTCTCAGGCAAGGAATCAGAGGATGTCAGTAGGTCTGCAGCTAATGCAGGATTTGATGTATGTTTAAGGTGTCTGGAATACAAACCAAATCCTTTCCAGACACTTAACTGTCTCACCCTTCCAGAGACACAAAATGCAGCTCAGGGCAAGTCTGGGCTGGGTGGCAGAGATAACACCACTTGTGTGTGCTTCTTTGCAGGTGTCCTGTCCTCCTGGTGGTCGGTGACAGCTCCCCAGCAGTGGATGCCGTGGTGGGTACCTCGAGCCATCTTTGCCACCTTGCTGAGGATGGGTGGGCGAGCCAAGGGGCTGCACGAGGCCAGCAGAGCTCCTGCCACACAGCAGCCCTGCTGGCTACCAACCCAGCCCAGTGGCTCTCCTCTTCCAGGCCGCAGGAGAGCTGCCATCAATTCCATGCTGTTTGCCCCCTCTGCTGTGCACCATTATTTAATAGCTACCACGTTAGGAACAATCACCACAGCAGTTCCAGTGAACCGCAAATATTTTCCTTTAGAGAGGAATCTGCTGCTGGTATTTTAACTTGCTGTGTGGTGCTGGAGCTGTGCCCTGGGTCACTCTGGAAGTGAAGAGCTTCTTTCTGACCATTATAACTCGCCCCAGATGACTGGATGACTTCAAATGTTGTGCCCTAATGGGCATGCCCAGCCTGCTGGCCCGTGGCCACATGGCTGCTCACCACTTGGGACGCTACCAGATGACCCCAAATCACAAGATAAACAACACTTGTTGCCATTGAAGTCCCAGAAACAGATTAAAAAAGTCTCCAATTCCCAGCTATGAGTTTGTACATGGAAAAAAATGCAGTTAAAAATGTGAGCTGATCTATTTGGGTTTAAAGATGTGTATATGTATACATAGTCTTCACACTGAATATCATAAGACACTCAGTTTAGTCTGTATTAAGCCAGAAAACAAGGTGTTTAATCTGTTTTCATGCAAGAGTTCATAATTAAAATCTCATGTACAATGCCTTATGCTGCTGTTCTTTTATATAGGTTGAATGCAACTCAAAGCTGGACCCAACAAGGACCACACTTCTGAAGGTAATAACAAAACCCTTGCTTTTCAAAATAAATATTCTTCTCATATAAAACTATTATATTGGTTTGGATTTGCTAAAAAGGCAGAACCAGAGTTGTGTTGCAATACCAATAACACAGTGAGAATCCAGTTCTGATGTGAAAAGACAGCTCCTTCAGGGTGAAAGTATTTTAGTGGGATAAACAAGACTAGGGACTTCTTGTCAGAGTTAACAGCAGGGAATTTCTCAGCTTCTCCATTTTAAAATAGTAAGGATAAGAGTTGAAATGTTCAGTATTTCACATACCCATAATGAATTTGACTAGAGCTGGCAAAGCTGATCTTGAGATATTTTGAAAGGTTTGAAAAAGCTGTGAGCAGAGTAGGAGTGCAAACAAGTTCATTCTGTTCCTGTGCTTGCTTCTCAGCAGAAGTGTCAGGTGAATTGACAGCAAATCTATCTGCCAGTTTGGTCATCCTGCCTTTTATGAGGGTACAGTCTGGGATATCTTACTGTGATTTTTCCAAAAAAAGTTGATAAAATGAACTTCTAAACAGCAGAACATCATGCAAAGGCTTTGGCTGATATTTGGCATTCAGAGTATGGGTGCAACCTTCAGCTTGTTACTGATGAAGTAATAGCATGTAAACAGTGAAACAAGTTTGGTCATGCTTTGCTGGGAACTTCTACTGCATCTCTTTATTGAACTGGTCAGTGAAAATTATAATAAATAAAGATTTAAAATTTTTTTCCTCCTAACTTTGAGGAGTTACACTGCTGCCCTATAATGTGGTGTGGCAGACACCCTAAGAAAGTTATTGAGGTTATCTCAGACCTTGTATCAGTGGCCAGCCTTTGCTCAGTCCAGGGATATGGCTGATGCCAGATCCTGCTGCAGGCCTGTTTTGCTGCTAACTAATCCTAGATAGGATTTGGGGTTTCCTGTCATTTACAACTCTACTGTTTTCAGCTTGTAGTGTTCCTTGGAACAGGACTGTTTTTGTTGGGTTGACTTTGAGGGGTGGAGTGGCAGGAAAAATGAAATGCTCCAAAAATATTTCGTGCACTCAAGATAGCTTTTCTCGTTTGGCTTTCCCTGCTTCCCTTGGCACGTCAGGCTGATGCTTGCCATCCGCAATCTCAGCAAATCGTTTTTCCCTCTCACCTCTGAGCTTTAGGTGTTTGTTTTCTCTACCCTGTTTGTCACCCAGGTCAATACAGAGTCATGTTATTGTAGTTCAGAGCTGAGCTTTCAACCAGGACTAATAGGCTGGTTTCTAAGAAACTGGTAATCAGTGCCCAGCAAAAAGCATTTGTAGCTCCAGCTGATGCTTTGCCTCAGCGTCACTCATGACACTTTGTGGTTTTCTGGGGTGTGCAGTCACAGCTTTCATAAATATTTAACAGCTTGCTTTGATATGTTCATCCGCGTGTGTGTTACTCACACAACAAAAGGAAGTGATTCTGCTGCCAGATAGCTAAAAAGGTCATTTCAATGTATCCTGAGCATAAGTGAGTTCCTCTGGCATTGCACTAACTGGCTGTTCCCATCCCGTTTCAGATGGCTGACTGCGGCGGGCTCCCCCAAGTTTCCCAGGTAGGATCTGGCTGGCGGAAATCCTACTAATCATGTTCTGCAGCGTGTCAGACTGCAACAAACGGGTGTTTTCCTGTAGGGTACTTGCTGTTCCCAAATGTCAGCCAAAACGATGGTTATGATTTCATGAATAATGATGTCAGTTGGTCATCTGAGCTTTCTTTTTTTTCTTTAAAGAGCGATGAAGCGCAAAATTAAGATTGGGAGGGGATATCATTTTCACTAATAAAGTCTTAACCAAGTAAAGACCTGAGGTGGGAATGCAGAGATATTACTTTATGCCTATTTACTAAGATAATGTGAATTAAGGCTTGAGCCACTAGCATTTTAACAACATTCTTACTTGGACTATTTATAGTATACATCAGGAAAGTGGGAGTCAGGAAATAACAATGCTATGTTCTTGCATACACTGACTCAACTTGGCTGTGGATGAACTGGAGTTTCTAAAACACATTTAGGCATAAGTTCCAAGCTGGTAGTAAAACCAGGTTGGCAATGTTAAAATTTACCTATGCCCTTGTGTTGCCTCACTAAAAGAGCTGATTTGTAAATCAGCTTTGGAATGTGATCTAACATCTAAACAGATTTCTAAGCAATATAATGTGGTGTTTGTGAACTTAAAGGAAAAGCTGAATTTGTAACTGCCTGCAGCTGAAGCCCCTGTACAGGCAGTGTATGCTCCAACAGTGGGAGCTGGGAAAAGGCTTTTTTAAAGCCACACAGTAGTATGTGCATTGCTTCTGTTATAGAGAGTCCATTCTTTGCAGTGGTTCAGAGAATTAGGCAAAAAATATTTTCATGTGAAATAATTGAGGCTGTGAGGCTTTTGTGACCACTGTCAGCAGAGGAGAAAAACAGGGAGTGCCTCACTGTGAGAATGTCAGTTGTAGGCAGTTGTGCCTGTGTATTCCTGGTGAACTTTCTGGCCCTATAAACATAACTATCAGCTCTGAATAGCTGAGTTTGTTCTCTACTGATTAGGAATTACTCAATTACTGGTCTTGTATGAACTGCCTTGTACATTTTGTGAGGCCAGTTGTTTTACTTTGGTTCACCTGCTTCAGTAACTGCACAAGTAACTCAAGTTTGAGCCAGGTTTAGACCATTTGTGTTCTCTGGAAATGTCATTCTCAAATGCGTGTATCCATTTTGTAAAATAATGGGGAGAAGACTAGGGAGGTGAATGGTGGAATTTACATGGGGAATATCCACCATGTAAATGAAGTTTTCATACAGTCAGTAGAACCCAGAGAATATTTAAGATGTCAGTGTTAAGGTTGGGCATCTGTGGAATCTATAACATTGTGATATAACCTACTGAGCACTGCCTATGATAACTCTCTCTCTCTTTCACAGCCTGCCAAGCTTGCTGAAGCTTTCAAATACTTTGTTCAGGGAATGGGATACAGTAAGTATTGGTTTTATGGAATGGTTGATCTTGCTACCAAAGTTAATTGGGCATCTAAGCAACCAGAGAGTCTCTGATCCCAGATGTGTCACCTTTTCCCTTTTGGATATGCATTTTCAAGGGGAAAAAACCAAATTCTGTATCTGGGCAAAGGGTTTTCAAACCAAGTGATGTTATTAAACAGTAGAGAGCTTTGTAAACGGCTTATACCCACAAATACCTCTTTTACTTTATCTCAATGTTTTTAAGGTGGATATCTGTAATAGTGTCCCCTCATGGCATCACAGGATATGGTTCATCTGCTGCATACAACGTTTAAAACCTCATTGGCTCAGGGATTTCTTTGAGTTGCAGCTGTTTGTTTTTCCCATATTTGCTTCTGAAAGGTGCTGTTGTGTGGTTGCACTGTAAGCCTGGGCTGCCAGCAAAGGTTGAATATTGGGAAGTGATGGGAGGGCTGATGAGTCTCTTTAGTTTCCCTCTGGATTCTTGCAGCCACAGCGATGTGCCCTAAAGCTTCCTGAATCCCTCAGCCCTGGCCACTAATTCCACTGTAATTTGGTCTCCTTAACTACATGCCTGGAGCAGGGGAGGTACTTCTCCATATGAAGGTGCCCTGAAAAGTATCTATTCAACCCTGAAGGCTTCTCCAAGGCTGGTTAAGGCCGAGAGGAAGGCAAGGGCTTCCTTCCAAGCCCGTGAAGCAAGGTATTAATGAAAGAACTCTTCTTCCAGTGCCCTCTGCCAGCATGACCAGGCTGATGAGGTCCCGCACCGCTTCTGGCTCCAGTGTAACCTCCTTGGAAGGACAGAGGAGCCGCTCTCACACCGGGGAAGGCACGAGGAGCCGCTCTCACACCGGGGAGGGAACAAGGAGCCGATCCCACACCGGGGATGGCTCCCGGAACCGCTCCCACACAGACACACGGATCGAGCTGACGCCGAACTCGGCAAGCAATGCTGAACAATCAAGCCCCAAGTCCATGGAAGTGTCCTGTTAGATGGCTGTGGGAGGTTTTAAACTGGTCACAGTGTGAAAAAGTGATGGATGCCCCCTGTGTATCACAAAAACATAACTGGTATTAATCTCTAGCTGTTCTGTAGGATGAACTCTGTTCACCAGGGTCTGAGAGGGACCAAAGAAAAGAAGCATCTCATTTGCTCTGTCATTATTCTTGTATCTCAGACAGCTGCTGCTATTGTGCCCTCCTTCAGTGGATGCCAAATCCTAAAGGATACTTGCCAAAAGCCGATGTGGTTGTAAACACTTCAGAGTCAAACTAGAATTGCTCAATACCCTCCTTTAAAATCAAAGCTGTTACAGGCCCCTTTATCTCTTATTCTCTTGAAGTAAACTGGCACAATTTGAGATGAGTTTCAAAGTGGGGGAGAAAAAAAATAACTGTAAGGATGACTTTAAGAAAAGGAAATGAAACAAATGTGTTATGGCCTCATGTTGAAGCTGGAGTTGAATTCATTGTATATAGCTTGACTTCAAATGATAGAAAAGTTAACGTATCGTGCATTTATAGGCCTTCTAATTCATTAGTATTCAAGCCTGTTTTCCTATGTAAAATAATATACTACTAAAATAGGCAATTTTAATGTGACTTTGAGATGAACTAAATCTTTAAGGTTTTTCATTTCACTTTTTTGAGATTTAGTTCCAGTCTTCCTTTCCTTCCCCCCTCCTAGACCCTAAAACCTGCTTAGCCAAATGAGGACAGGATTTAAATTTGGTAAGCAAGGTAGGATTTCCTGTTTAGGAACTTGGGCCAAAGGGTTTACCAAACTGCAGAAGTTGGTGTAGTTGTAACAAGTAGGGTAGCTGTACATGCCAGCTGAGCAGAAACAGCTTGATTTTTCCTTCAGAAAGCTTCTTGTCTTTGCAGCTCAAGTTTTTTGTGTCCACCACAATTGTGATAAATTTGGAATTCTGTAAGCAAAGACAGATCCAGCTGTTCTTTGTCAGGAGAGATGAATAACTGTGGGATGGGCATGTAATTAGATACTGTACATTCAACTGCCACTAATTACTAGATTGGAAACTGATGAGATCTCACTGGTGCTGAAAAGTATTCCACGAAGTGGTGGAGCATCAACACTGTATCTCTGGAATACAGCGTCTAATGACTGTGTAAATGTCATGATCTGCTGGTTCTGCATCTTTGCATGGCCTCCTGATACCTTGGGTTGCTTTCTTTGAAGCTGGTGGCTTGATACCTTTCTGCCACTCAGGATGTCACAGTTGGGTGTTCTTAAGTTTGTCCTTCCATAGCTAGTGGGACAGGATTTCCAGAGCTCCAGTGCATACCTGCTGAATTGCAGTCCTCACACAGACAAAAAGCTCAAATGCTGAGCAGTTAAATAGCAAACGTTAATACTTTGGGATTGCTTGTTCAGAAGAACACCATCTAGGTTACTTTATATTGACTAACTTCAGCTCTTGTGTAGAATATCCATAACGTTTTGTGGGAAGAACAGACAATTTCCAGAAAGAATAAAGCTATTGTGTAAAGTCTATCAAGAAAAGTTTCTTAATGAAGTATTTGTATTTATTTCAAAACAAATAAATTTGTAACTTTGCAATGTCTGGTGTCTTCATCTTTTACCAGGAGTTTAATAACCTTTGTCAGTCCAAATACGTTCTTGTCATCCCTTTGTATCAATGAAATCTTTTTGATTTTGCTCATATCTGTTGTTCCCTACGTTTTTGCTCAGAACTTTGTCTCCTCCCCTACTTCTCACTCCAGTCTATTCTCAGAAAACACCACACACTTCAGCATTTTTTCTGGCTGTTTAGTACTAAAGGATATAGAAATATACCCTAGAAAAATACTGAGCCATGATACAGAGTACTATTTGCTGTTTGAACTTTGTTTTTGTCTCCCTGGGTAAAGTAGTGTCTAGTGCACAGATCTGTGCTCTGACTTCCTCACTGGAGTTGGTGCAATGCTCATTACATCCTTTCTGATCCCAATCTTATCTGTAAATCCACTGATGTGAAAAGTTCCTCATGAATATCTGGAGTTATTCAGGCCTCTTGACTGAAATTGCAGATGCCACTTGGAGTTTCTAAAGGTGGTTCCTTTTAGAGGTCTTACAAGAATGTAACTTTTCAGGAAAGTAAAGATTAACCTAGTGACTTACTTAACATTTGGGTGTTTTCAGGGACAGGTGCCTTGATGACTTTGCTGGGTCTATTTTGGGCAGCTCATTCCTCCTGTATCTGAAAAAAATCCTGTGATAGAAAGATGCAAAAGCAAATATTTGTCATGTCTGAGCCAAGGCTCTGCTAGATGTGATGATTCAGCAGTCATGACTGGACTGATACCAGCAAAAGGCTTGACAGCCAGTGCCAGTGAAAACAGGAGGAACCTGTGCCAGCTCATCTTACAAAAGAAGGGCAAAGTTGTGTTCTTTGCTGAGCTTTTCTGGGAATGGCTAATCATTCCTTCCACAAGGACACCATGGTGTGCCTGTCAAGCCTAGGCAGTTTATTTCGGTTTAAAGGGGAGGAATGAGTCCAAGCCTTATTGCAGCACAAAGGGATCCGTGAGCACTTCTGAGCAGCAAGGAGTTGCTAGGACCACTATAAATGTCAGCTTTGCACTCAAAAGTGTTTATTTGGCAGAGGACGCTGTGTTCCTGCACATAAAAGCTGGAGGGCAGCACAGAGGAGTGGTGTCTTCACTTTTACAAGGACTTATGACTCCTCTTTCCTTGCAGTACTGGTCTCCTGGCATCTTTAACTTGTGCTGTAACCGAAGAGATGCAAGTGGCTTGCAGATTTATTCAAAATTTTTATAAAAACTCAGACCTTGCAAAAGCTGAGTTCTGTGTTGTTGTTTGAGACAGAATTAGCCTGGATACTGTAGTGCCATTAACCTGGAAAACATGAGCTGGGGTTTCACTTTTTTCCAAGTGTGAATGGCCACCAGGGAGCAAGGAGCTACTCTGGCATAGAGGAAATTCTATTTGGATGAAAGGAGCTTTCCAGAAAATAACTAGTTCACCCCTCACAGTGCTTTTGGGGTTATAAAGAAAGAAAACAGAATGGGCTCCCAGGGACCATGAAGCTTCTTGATTGCATTAGTTGTATCTCAGTGCCAAATCTTCACTGCAGAGGTACTCTTCAAAGCCACTAATACATGGGATGTCATTGCTGAAATCCAAGTTGTTTCCACCTCTGTCTGGGCCTCAACATCTACTGTATAAAGATCTGGCTAATCTTGAAGATACCTTTCCTGCTCCCTGTCCTTGCAGAGGGGGACTGGGAGGGGATGTGCCAATACCATGGCGTGGCAGCAGGACTTTTGTGCTGAAGGATGCTGCTGCTTTCCTCTTTAAAAGTCTCTATTGACTAAACAGCTGGAAACTTTAACCTAGCTGTGTTTTCGAGGTTTATGATTAATGTCATGTGTTGTGAGTGATGGACTGAGCTGGAGTGAAAACTGTTTACAGCAAAGCTGCTTATTTTTTCTCTCCAGTGCTGCAATCTGCTTTTGCATCTTGGGCAGAGTATCTGCTGCAATCCTGTGTGCCTGTAATGGGGTCTGTTGCATCCATCAATACAACACATTGAGCAGTGCTGCCTGCAGCTCGGCCCTCCCCCTTCCCACATGCTGTCTGCTTTTTTTTTCTTTGAACTATTTTGCACTATTTCACGTTCACTGGAACAGAAAGCCTCTCCCAGTCTGTCTATATGAACAGCTGTTTTGATGTGTGGATTTAGCATTTCCACTGAGCCAAATATAGACTTTACGTTGGTAGCTGATCACTGCTATGCCTAATGTTTAAATAACTGACAGAAAGGATGTCAGGGTATTTTAAGAGCTCCACCCTTCCCCCTCAGCCCTTTGTAACAGACAGACACAGCCTCTCACTGTTTCTGTGTATTGCTTCATTAAGGGCTCCATTCATTTTATAAACAACACAGCTGCTGACCAGTGTTAGGGGGGAAGAAAAAGGAAAAAAAGGCTTCTGATTGCAACTGCCAAACAGTTCAATGTCTGTTCTCTGCAACTCAGCGTGGGGATCATTCGCTTGCCCAGCACTCCTAGGGGCTGGAGGAGAGTTGCTGTTTTGAGGTCATTAAAGAGGCAGCCCCACATCCCATACACCCTACGTATTTTTGGCACTGGTGACTGTGGGATGTGCATCAGGCATTGGATGCAGACATCACTGCACACATCCAGAAGAGCCCAGGGGTTAGGAAAGGGGATAGAAGGGAGCTTTTCCCTTGCAAGAGCAGCACCACAGTGAGCTGCAAAAAGTATCCTTGGGTGACCTGCCACTCTCTGCAATTGCTTATGGCTAGAGTGGATTATGGTATTGAGGTCAAGGTCAGTGCGTGCAGGGGGTGGGGGAGGGCAGGGTTGTTTGCTGGGCAGCGGTACTGGAGAAGGGCTGGGGCAGCTCCCGGCAAAGCCTGCACGAGCCAGGGCACCCGGAGAAGAGCCAGAGATGCCACCAGCCTGGGCTTTTCATCCCTTGGCTCTGTGTGTGTGTGTACCTCTGTATGCAGGTCCCCACGAGGCTCAGCACCCTACAGCAGCACGCTGGGCAGGGAGGATGGGGCTGCTGCGCTGTGGGTTTGTCCCACCTGGTTGGACCTGGCACTGTCACAGGGAATAGCCACGCTGCTTGTAGGGTTTGGCGAGCCCACCCCATGCAAAGGTGCCACCCAGCCCCTCACACTGCACACTGTCAGACCACCCTGCTGGGCCTCTGACCCACACAGATCTCTCCAGCTAGGAAATTGTCATTTACTGGATGACTGCAATATGTTTTCATTTATTTTTAGTGATAACGTGACCAAATCCAAAAAAATCTTAGTTCTTTATCACCAGCTGCCAGTGTTAAACATTGATCTGATCCTGTGGTGATTCCCTCCCTGCTGCTCATGTGTGTTTGGAGCAGGGGAGATGCTACAGAAGTAGAGTCTCACACAGGGTCAGCACTTCATCTGGGAAGTGCAAAGTACTCAGGAGATGATGGGTTTCCCAGACTAGTGAGAGCAGCCAGGAAGCCCTTCGTGCAAGATCGTGTGCTGGGCAGCTGCCACATGGGTGAGCCGAGGCTGCAGAGGCCAGATGGGACTTCTGGTGCCTGTAGAGACAGCAGGGAAATATGGTACCTTTGTTGAAAGCTGTTGCCAGAGGCACAGTTGGCTAGAAAATGCTTTAAAATGTAGAGGACTGCCGTTTCTGGAAAAAAAAAAAAAAAGAAAAAGAAAAAAAAAGGCACACTGAAGGAGAAGGCTGGGAAGAATGAGGAGAAGGTGTTTTCTCACCATACTCAAGCCCAACTGACCCATCTCAGTCCAGGACAGGAGGCCACCCAAAGTGTTTAAGTTCCTATCAAGGCAAGTACCATACTTCAGCCTGGAAGGCAAGCTTGATTTGTGGGAAAACACTACAGGTATTTTTTCCTAGAATTAAAAGGTAGAATCCTTACTGGGGTTAGCTCTGAGGATGTGTAAACAAAGGGATAGGAAACAATTATTCTTTAATTTAAATGCTTTTCCCCATGTCTTCAATAAACTTGTTTGAACAATTTCAGTGTGTATGGCTGTTGCAAACAGGTTACTCTCGCAACTTCTCAAGAGAGCTGATAATGAAGACATGCTCAGGCAGTTTGAGTAACCCACTCCAATTTGCTCAAAGACTCTAGACCTCTGTCCCAAGTCCAGTAAGGGTGTTGCAGAAAAAATACCAAATGTTGAGCCAGAAACAGACCAGCAAAGACATGTGAGTTGGGAAACTACTGGCTTTCCTAAGCTGCCAAAATATTCACAGTGAAGGAAATGGTCTCAGACCATCCTTTTTTACCACCTTACTGGCTCTACTTTTAGGTGTCCTCCAGTTCATGGCTTTGTCACAGATTGCAAATGCACACTTGGACATTGGCCAGGCAAGGAGATTGGAAAAGCAAAAGAAATGTCAGTCACAGACATATTTCACCTTCATTTGCTTACCTAAACTTCTAAACGAGGTGTCAGGCACAGATTCATTAACCATTTGCCACTTATTTAATATCTTTAAACCACAGCAGCACAGTGTCATCTTAAAAAACCTCACCATGATGGTTTACGAACAAGTAATGTGTTACATATCTGGAGTAACTCAGACTGACACTGCCAAACCAATCTGGTTTTCCCATTAATTTTTCATATATTTCAGTATATGATTCTACAGGAATAACTCCATAGAAATGTTAAAACTGGAAAGTCACAATTTGAGAAGGTAAATGTATGGATATGTGCCTCCAGATAGTGAGAACACTGTCTCTATCAGTTTAATAAGCTGCTTGTTTCAAAATTCCTTCAAGAAAGTTGGGACACAAAAATCCCAGGGTTTAATTTACAAGATGACACAGTCTTTCTGAATGTTGTGGTTTTCCTGGAATATTACATATGCACAGCAGAACCCTAGTGAACACATCAAAAATACGACAACTGCACTACATCCTGTGTCCAGTTGCATGCACACCAAAATGGTGTTCTAAATTCCAGCCAACACTCTGTGGAAAGGCATTTTAATAAGTTTCATGCCTTCTTTGGTGGGTAGATAACCTGCTTTCTGGGGCTCCCAAACAAGATGGCTTGAGCTACTGTTCTGACTCTGGTGAAGCCTCCACAGAAGGCTAGTGGCTATGGTCACTGGAGATAGCTGGTGTCTTGCTGTTCATACCAACATGAGCAGACCTTCAAAATCCCACCCTTCATCCTTGACCCAGCCTGCAGGACCAACAGGATGATTGCCATGAGCTGGATGTGTGCCAAACTGTCTTGGCTCTGGCTGGATTGCAAAATTGTCACTCTCATCCTTTCTTTAGCCTTTCACTTGACCATTGCAGCAGAGGGGGTCTGATCCTGGTATCTCCCCAGTGCTGTAATTGTTCTTCCTTGGATGGTGACATCGGTTTCAGGTCCCAGCAGAGACCTAGGCCCTTTGCACAAATGTTCAATGAGCATCAGTTCCTGCTGGAGGAGTTTTCACTCTCAACAGAGGCAATGAACAGCAGGGCCTTGTTGTTCTGGCTCTGAAGTCCTGAGGAAAAGGGAAGCAAAGGGCTGGATCCATGAAAGCTTTTGGGGATCTAGATCCTCTAGGAATTAAAACAGTAACCACAAAAGTGCTTTTGTAAAGATACATGATTTGCCCAGGCGAGGAGGGAGCCAGGGAACTGAATCTAAAGCTGGTCTGTTGCCTTAGTCCTAGGGCTAATCTGCTTGTAAACATCCATTGAAACAAAGGATCCCAAATGCACCACAGAGTGCAGATCAAGTTAATTGGCTACAAGTGGTGCTCTTCCCTGTTCAGAGCTGCTGGACAGACAACCACTTGCACAAGCAGAACAGCAGAGCTAACAACGCTTGGTTTCCTATAGATTTGTGTCCAATGTCCCCACAAAACTCCTTTACAGCAGTGTAATAACCACTATTCCCTGACCATGATTCCTGCAGCTCTGCCTCCTCCATGGCTACTTGTTTCCAGCTGGCAAATCTGTTCCAAACCCCTTTATGCTGCTGCTGGGGTGGTTGGGCCACACTGCAGATGTGCTGGGTGCATTGAGTGCCTGGCAGGTGTGCATGGGCTTGACAGGGACAACGTGTGGGCCTCTTCCCTGCCCTGCTCTTTGATTTCATTTTTTATTGCAGGAATTGCAATGCTTCTGAGATCTTTACACTTCTGCCTGCTTTGTTTGACATTTCCCACAAAGGGACTGCCTGACAGACAAACAAATGAACAGTATGGCTGCATACGCCTGGTTTCCTTAGGAAACCAAGCTAGAAACAGAAACATCTTGGATGCATTGGGCAAGATCTGTGGTTTCCAGGCATTCACTTCACTAAAAAGTGACACGCACTGGAGCTGCTGGTCATGCATTAGCTTTCAATAGCTTCTTTTATCTCGCAGTGAAAGCCGTGTGTTACAGCCACTGCAGCATTTGATTGCTGTGGTTACAGCATTAACTAATTGCAAAGCAAAGCAAGCCAATTGAGGAACACAGCTTTTTATACATGATCTGGTCCTGTTTTCTTGCTTCCTTCTGTGTACATGTAAGACAGAGAAAGACTGACTGTACATATAAACACGTATTACACATGCTCTCCTTTTTATGCACCATAGGAATATATATATGTAAATATACACATATATATATATATTCATGGGCATGTTTCTATATGGTTTTATAGACAATATTATATAGAACATTATATAGATGCCTGCACATACTATTTTATACGTGTGTAGCCATATACATATAAATGTGTATATATATATTTATTTTTTACAGATACATATAAATGTGTATATACGTATTTATTTCTATATATGCACATACATATATGTATATATGTACACACATGCATCTATATGGCATTTTAAGATGGACAAGAATTAGAACACAGGATTCCAAGCCATATTTAGGGGATCTGATTGAGAAAGAGGTCCTAGTATTGCTTCCCTATAGCATCTCAATACAAATAATTTTTCCTTTTGGAAAACATTGTCAACTTCTTGGCCAAGGCCTCTTTTTTGTATGTTCACAAGGAACTTTTTTACCAAGGGATGGAGTTTGAAATGCAACATTCACAATCTTGCAAGTGCTGAGGTCTCATTTGACTGGAGGCAAATAAGTCAGGTATTACCTCTGCTGTCACATCATCCAGGCCAAGGCAGTCATGAGGCTGAATCTTGCAAAATGCTGGCGGCCTCAGGTTCCTTATCAACAGAGAAACAAAGAGAAGAGGTGCTTTGCACCTGCATTGGAACATGCAGGCAGGGATCACCCTTCTTTTCTGCCACTGGAGATTCCATGGAAGTTTCAAAAAAAGAAATAAAGCTTTAAATTCAGGAATGACCTAGCTCTATGAAAAATATTTGGGCCAAATCCTTGTATACAAACTAAGATGCTATTGGTGTCAACAGCTTTTGAAGATATAAAGCATTTTTCCTAATTGTTTTTACATAGGCATGGCATTATTTTCAGCCCACTCACAAGAACTTTTAATTCATCATAGCCAGAAAAATTTATGTCTCCCAGAAACTAATCAAGCTTCTGCTAGGTTATCAAGAGGAAGACAGACAATTTGCCAAGTGAAAGTAAAGCAAAATAAGGAACTGCATCATCCCAAGTTCAGCCCTGTACTGGTCAGATCTCCAGATCATGTGTCACTCAGCAGGTCTACTGTGCCACCAGGGATTTTGGAAGTGGACACTACAGTTCCTGCTCGTGCAGAAACACATTTCTGCTCTCCCAAGTGAAGCAATAGCAAATGTGCCATGGAGCATGCCTGCTGCACTAACAATTTATTGGAGAAAAAAACTGGCTCCAGCATCCTTCAGTGATGATAAATTTCTTACCTGGAAAGGTAATGGTGTTTTTTTCTTCACTTAGCTGACATTTGTATGTCAAACCACTTACGTAGAAAATGTTTACATTGATGTTTACTTTGAGCAGAAGCCCTGCTGGGATTAGTGCACCAGAAGCTATGCCAAGGTTTGCCTCTCCTTCTGCATCCACATATTCTCAGAGCTCATGGGAAGCCTAACACCAGTTTTCTCATTTAGCACATCTCCTTTCCTCCACCCCAGTCATATAAAACAATGATTTGTGTTACTGGCAAGGTGGCAGCAGAAAGAGGGACCTGTGTGCTGGTAACACCATGGGGAGCAGGAGGCAGTGGTAGGCCCCAGACACAGACCACACAACTTCTATCTGAATAAAGGGGTGCATGAGGTCTTGTCCCTCATCTCTTTCTGCAGAGATAGCCTGTATGTTACCTGTGGATTAGATGACCTATCCTGAAAATATGAGCTCTGGGGTGGCTGTTTTGGATTCAGTCAGGCTGTTCAAGATCAGAGCAGGCAGAGAACTGTGAAAATGTTCCTGGCAAAAGATACTTCGAGAGACTGAGGTGAATTCAAGGAGAGCAGGACACAGAAGTTCTTGGACCCAGCCTATTGTAGTGAGAGACAGGATCATCACACAGAGATTTCAGGAGAAACATTCTTCTCCCTAGGCTTTTCCCATTAAATTCACCATGGAGTAGGATCTGACTGAGAATAATAGAGGAGTGATTCTAGGACTGATCTCAGTGTGACAGATGCTAGATTTTAGTTACAAGGGTCAGACCATCAAATTCTGGTGTCTTACGTTGAATATAAAACATATATCTCAGTTTTCCAGCTTAGACAACAACACTCAAAAAATGACAACAAGGATGTCTGAATCTTACGTCTAAGCTAACGACAGCCACACTTTTGTTGTCATATTAGTGTACTGTTCTTTCCTATGGGCAATTAAACTGCTAGCCTAGTAAATGACAGTGCCAACAGAACTGTCATTTAAGTCTCAGCATCTGTACATAAAGGAATTTCTGGCTGCTGGTAACAGATGAAGATCTATCAGAATTAAAAATCCTGTTTGTTTAAGGCATCTCCAAAAACAGTGTGCCAAAGCAAAGAGATTTAACATCCTAACTCAGGAAAAAAACAAATTGTACATTGGCAGGGGATGAAGGTTCTCCTTTTATTTTAAAACCTCTGTAAAATCAGAGCAACGGGTCAATTCCAGCATTTAGCCAATTTAATTAGCGATTTCAGAGTAATCATGGTAATGAGCCAAGTCGGCAAAGATGTCATTGGGGTTCCTGCAGTTCAGGTTGCAAAAACAAGCATTGATCCACATGATTTTCCAGGAAAACTCAGTTCCATCTGGGCACTGAAACCTCACTTCAATAGTCTTGGACTTGTAGGGTGTGCAGCACCTGTTGTCTGTGCAGACGCCACAGTATTTGGGCCTGTATGGACTTTTGCTGACACACCCAGAGATGGTGTAGTTCATGGGTTCGTTGGCCCTGTAGACAGCCAAGCACTTCTTCCCAGGCTAAATCAGAGAAGAAAATAAAAACAAAGAGGTTAATATTCAGTGCTGGCACAGGTGGGACATAAAACCCACCTTGCTCTCTACAACTACCTGAAAGGAGGTTGTGGCAAGGTGGGGGAGATCAGGGAGGATGGCGGCTCGGCCTTTTCTAGCAGGTAAATAGTGATAGGAAAAAGGGAAATGGCCACAAATTGCACTGTGAAAGGTTCAGGTTGGGTACTAGGAAAAATTTCTTCACTGAAAGAGTGTTTAAGCATCTGAACAGGCTGCCCAGGGAAGTGATGGAGTCATCATATCTGGAAGTATTCAAAAAACAAATAGGCGTGGCACTTTGCAATGTGATTTATTGGGCATGGTGGTATTTGGTCGAAGGCTAGACTTACTGATCTTGGACATCCTTTCCAACTTTAATGATTCTATTATTCTATTCTATGATTCCTGTGTTAAAGGGGTTTGTAAGTATTAGGAAGACTTTTACAGCCCTTGACCTAGGTGAAAGATTTAAACGTTTAGACATATGAACCCAAAAGCTGCAAGTAGGATACTTGCATAATAGAGTTCATAGCCGTGACCAGATGTGCAGCACTGCTTTTCTGCCAGCTGAGTACAGGGCTGTCTGAGCCAGCATCGAGCACAGCAGGCTTGGCTTGGCTTCCTTGCAAGGACCTTTTGGCTGGAGGTGAAACTCTCAGGGAAAGGTTTTCATACCAGCACAGGCAGGACACATCTTGGAACTGTGTGCAGCACAGTAAGTCCATGTACAAGTGCAGCCTCATGAGGCCTGAATAATGCCAAAGAAAGGCTGACTCAGTGTCCAGCTCAAGGGGTGCCCAAAGAACAGTCCCCACCTTGATGTGCTGGGTTATATCCACCTCGCAGGGCCTCATGTTGCACAGGCGGCTTTCCTTCAGGAGCCGGCACTGGTCGTTGTCATTGGAAATCCTGGTGGAGATGCCCAGCCCACAGGTCTTTGAGCAGGGGCTCCAGGGTGAGGTGTGCACGATGCAGTTCTTCTGCCAGGCCTCATCCTCTCCCTCGTACGCTGCGGAGACAGATTAACCCCACATTATTCAGCCCGGGCAGCTTTACATATTAAACACCCTCTCCCCAGCTCATTGCACATTCAGGCCACTAACCCAAATAATTAAACCACAGCAAAGTGGCTCAGCATTCCTGCGAACGCCCTCACCCCGCCCCCTTTGTGCTGACCTACTTGTGTCAGACCCTCCAGCGCTGCGAGCGCTCGGGGCCAGGGCTCCTTCCTTTATTCCTCCTCACAGCCTCACACAAGGGGGTCCTTGTCTGGGACCCCCAGGTGCTGCCACAATATAAACAATTACAGAAGCCTGAGCCAGCGGGTGGAGAAAGGGGATGAGATCTGATCTCACCATGAAGGTTTATTTCTGAGCCCATTCAATTGGCTCCCTGTAGCAGAAAGTGGTCAACAGTCTCTGCTGGGTGGCAGAGGGCTTGGGAAGCAGCCACAGCCTTTCACTGGGAGGAAGAACAGCTTCAATAGCTCTCAGAGAGCTCAGCAGCCATTTGAAGAGAGGGTGGGCTCTGTTTTGAAATCAGCCAACAACCCCAGTTCGGATTCTGTCCCAGCCTCAAAGTCCCCACTGCTTTACAGTTCACAGGACAGTCCACAGGAAAAACTGGTAGAAACTACTGCATTGAGCTTGCTCACTGTTATATTTATTATTAGTTATTATATTAAATGTAATAAATGTTAGTCTGACTTCTATAAGACTTCTTACAGGAGCAAAGTCAGGAAAGCAAAGCTGTATTTTGCCCATTTTGGGACACAGGCCTAGAAGACATAAGGCCAGTTTCAGTATTAGATGTTTTGAATCTGGACCCACCTCACATTTCAGAACTATCAGGGACAGAGAAGCGAGGGCTAAACTCTGGTGGTTTTAACCCACAAAATGAAGAGTGAGGCTTTGTTTTGTGCAACAAAAGTACAGACTAAGGTTTGGGGAAAAAACTCTTACCACCAAGGAAACAAAATCTTTGTTTACAACAACCATCCTGTTTCTCCTTGAGCTCTGCTTTGTGAGATTCTCTAAAATATGGAGCTAATGTGGCTTCTGTAACTACAGTGCATCACAGGACATTTTGATGATAATCAAATGTCAAGCTGAGTCCATCTTAAGCATTTGGAACCATGTTTGAGGCAAATGATACCTCCTCTGTGCAGTGGGCTATGTGATCATTACTATAAATGTGAGTGTGAGGAAAGAAAGTTTAATGATGTCATCAGTTCAGAATTGATGAAATGCTATACTACCACAAAGACAATTTAACCCAACTCACAGTGAAACCTCCACACAATAACTGCCTTCGGGGTGTTGTGTAAGTTTGAGGCTCCTAAGATACAGGGGCTTTAAAATTGTACTACAGTAGCAATATAACCCAGACATAAAGCCTCAGGCCCAGATTAAACTGAATCCATTCTCTTTCCCAGAGGGTCCAGAGTGAGGAAAAAAAATAAAAATGAAGAATTAAAAAGGACTTGTGACATCTTCAAAGTTCTAGCAGATGTGTCCTTCAAAGAGGGCTTTAGCACACAGAATTCCAGAATGGTTGCATGAGAGTGTTTGATGAATCATATTCACAGACTCATGGAGTGGTTTGGGTTGGAACACACCTTAAAGATCCTCTCAATCCAACTCCCTTGCCATGGACAGCCACCCACCAGACCAGGTTGCTCAGAGCCCCATCCAGCCTGGCCTTGAACACTTCCAGGGTTGGGGCATCCATATCCATATTGCTGCTAAGGAGTTCTAGCTCACCCCTGGTGTTTGCCTGCCCTGTCCTTCAGCGCGTGCTGGGTGGGAGGCTCTGTCTCACTCACAAAGATGAGACACCTGCCAGGTCTGGCAGTACAAGCTGATACTTTGCACTCTTGTAGACTGCCAGATGGCAAAGGAGAGATCTGCCTCACTCCCACAGTACCTGCAGAGGAGATGTGACGTGGAGATGTCTTCCTGATTTTCCTGGAGTCATCACAAATCCACTGCTCGCAGCACTTCCCTGCCATCTTTATCAGCTTGGGGTTTGGGCACCAGACAAGGGGAGGACGTGAGTTTGTGCACATGGGAACACAGCCCACAGCCCCATTGATGCACGTGCAGTTGTACTTGCAGTTGGGCTGAAACGTCTCCCCGTTCTTGTACCTGACTCCATTGAGGACACATCCTACACCAACAATCTCTGAAAAGAAAGAAAAAGAGAGAAAAACACACAGAGCACCATTAAAAGAATTCTGGCAACAAACAGCTCCGATGTGTTCCTTTACCAAGCTGATCCCTGTGCTGGCAGTGCTGTGGGGAGACGTGTTCAGCCTGGTGCTGAGCCAAGTGTAGTCACACCATCTAGGAAACTGTTTCCATTCTAAATCACAGCAAAAAAAGAGAACCTTTTAATGCTTCAATGAAAAAATAAGTTAGAAAATAAATCAAGTTTTATCTACAAATACTTACTTAAAAAAAAAAGACAAATATTTAATGGCATGGTGGTAGGAATTATTCACAGGGGGAGAAATCTAAGTAATTAAAAAAGATATTGAGTGAAATTTGAGGTTTTCAGAGACAAATGAGGAGACTTCATGGAGCTGCACATATGACACAGCTGTTCACAACACCTGTGTACATCTGAAGCAGAAGGGGAGGACAAACAAGGTAGCAAAGGAGCACATAAATGGCACTGGATTTCTACATTTAGAAAACTGGATCTTACCCAGTTTATCACAGAGCAGTTTTCTTGGAAAATGAAGTACACATTATAAAGCCACGAAAATAAATATTTGACGTATTTTTTATAAAATCACAAAAAAAGTCAAGCCTTTTGATTGCCCATGAAAGGGAATCACACAGCAGCTTTTTTGCTTGTTTGTTTTGTTTTAAATTATGGACAGTTATTTGGAAGCAGTGGCTTTCAATGGAAAATTCAAACTTTAGTTTCTTGTTTGGTCACATGGAGGCAGTGCACACACACTGGTTGGGTTGCTTATGTTTTGAGTCTGGGCAGAAATGGAGATGCTTCAGGAAAACACAAATTGAAATGCTGGATTAAAATTCTGCAAAGGCTTCCTATTTTTAGAATGAGCTGAATGAAAACATCAAGCACAAATCCCTTCTTCTGCACAAAAATGAGAGCTGTTGGAATTTGAAGCACAGATCTAGATCTCCAGTTCATGCTCAGCTCCAATTTTTGTAATGCTTAAGCCTTTGTACTAAAAAGTTATCACTCAGTGCTGGAGCTGGGCCTGAGAATTCAGAGAGACTTCTAGTTATGCACAGATTATGAGAG
The DNA here is from genome assembly GCA_013397055.1 of Pachycephala philippinensis. Classification (NCBI taxonomy): domain Eukaryota; kingdom Metazoa; phylum Chordata; class Aves; order Passeriformes; genus Pachycephala; species Pachycephala philippinensis. The sequence continues at coordinate 707,716 of VWZT01013823.1, read as the reverse complement.
TTCAAGAAAATGCTGTATCTCCTGGTGTTTTCCTATGAGCATATTCCTCCTGGATTATGCTAACTCAGTCTCCTGCAGGTCTCATAAACCCAGAGGTTCACCATGAGAACATCCTCAAGCACAGGCAGTGGGGCTGCTGAAAGCCTTCATGCAGAACCTCACTGAGTCTGCATCAAAATAAAGCAATTTGGAGGCACATCCCTATTCCCAGCCCAACATGCACAACACCTGCCTCACCCCCTAGGCCTGTGCTCAGCACCCTGCTGCCTCTGCTTTGGTGCAGAGAAAAGCCAACAAGAAAAGGAGAGCTGCAGTGACTCGCAGCAGGTTCCTGTTTGAGGTCTGGGAGGTTAGATCCTGGGACACACCTCAATATGCCAGTCCAGATACAGCCTGAATTTCCCCCAGTTTGACCCCATTACCTTTCCCAACACCAGTTCCTAGCTCTTTCAGGATCTTTAGTTTCCATAAATTATATTGTTTGTGTAGCCCTTCATGCCCTGGACTCTCTAGATCTAGCCAAAAACACCCATATGCAAAGCCAATTCCTCACAGCAGTTAGTCCCCAACAACACCCAGCACAGGACTCCCATTCACAGGAGCTTTCAGTCACAAGGTCAGAAGCTGGTGGGCTCAGAGTCGGGTAATCCAGCCTATCTGTGGCCCAGGGTACAAAAAAATCACATCAGCAGACCCTGTCATGTGCATCGAACCGGGTGCTGAAAACAAGGGAAAGGCCACAGGTTTCTCTGGCAGTCAGAAACAACCTGCTTCACATCCTAGCCATGGAAAGACCTTCCTCTTGTTCCCCTCAGCTGTGCACACCATAATGCCCCTCACCAAATAACCATAAATGTCAAATAAAGGGGTAAATTGTCATGGCAGTAGGGAAGTGAAAGCATAGACTGGGAATCCCTCCAAACCTCACTGGAAAATCGGGGGGTCAATCCTCCTTCGTCACAGCGCTGCTGCCACGGGCACACTGAGTGCCTGTGATGTGTGGGAGGACTGCAAAAAACCAAAAGATATCCAACTAAAAAAACAACCATTTTAAATAAATAAACAAATGCAAAGCAACATGAAGGCCTTTAAAGAGGCCTAGGAAGGCTGATAGCTTTGAGACAACATCCAGCCTGTTTTCCTCTCCCAGCACAGGGCCAGCTGTAACGATGTCATTCTGGACAATGTTTGTCTAACCTGCTCTCACAGACCTCCCATGAATGTTCTACACACACTCCAGACAATACATTTGAATGATCTCATATCCTCTTTTCTTAACCTTAATCTTTTCTAATCTTGACAATCACTGTTTAAGCTTACAGCTCCTAGCACGTAACTTCTCTTGCTGTTATTTTGCCTGTATGCTACAAAAAAATCTGGTTAGACTGCACTTTTTACATGCCTTTTTTTTTTTTCTTTTTTTTTTTTTTTTTTTTTTTTTTTTTTTTTTTTTGGTGGCTGAGCCAGTGCAAAGCCAAGGTCATTTTTTACTAGACTTCCCACCCTTCTGCTGAGGAAGAGCAACGCCTAGTATCACTTTTGTGAGAATCTGCCAGCTACCCTGAACCTCTTAACTCCTCAGACCTGCCCCTTGTGTAAGCCCTGCTCATATTCTAAGTTTATTGAAGCCCACAGCTTGCAATTCTTTTCCTCTTCTGTGGATCAGTTATTCTATCTGTCCATCTCACAGTCAGCTCCTCTCCTGGTTTCCTTTCACCTTTACATTTTCTTTTAGATCCTTTACTGTTATGTTCCAGCCCAGAAGACCCTCCAGCTAAATGGCTTTTTCCTGTTTATGAACCTAAAGCCATGACCATATGTCTAACAACCTATTAAAAAGCAGCCTTTCCAATCAGCAATCTGTGTGGTTGTGCTCATGATCCTTCCGCTTTTAATCATTCCTGGAGTAATGATTTTCAGCAATTTCTGACTTTTATGAGAGGATCAGATTCCCCCTCATGTTCTGGAACTCAGAACAAGTGAATATACTCTTAACACACAAAACACTACCTAATTTCTTTTTGTGCTTCTTCTTGTAAAGCATTCCAGTCACATGGAACCAAGAGTTTGTTATGGAAGGCAGGAACAAATCCTTCTGCCTCCTGGCAGCTAACCTGACTGTAACCATTGTAAAATTAAGGCTTTGACCTCAATTTGTAACTGACAAGCTCTGATAGGAGATGATTCATTCCTGACCCTCTTGGCAGGGTGTTCTACAGACCACAGCTATCCTTCCAAGCTATCCACTATAGGGAACAAGCCAAAAGTGTCTCCTTAATGTCATGGTTTTCATGTAGATGCCCATATTGCTTGTCTTTAAATCCAGCTATCTGCCTATCCTTCCTTCATCCTCAACCTAGTACAGAACCTCCTCGTGTTACAGGGAGTACAGAATAATCTGTTTGCACATATGGAGACTTTCAAATGCTGGTTGCTCTTTGCTCGTGGCTGCAGCCAAATCAAAGAGCAGGAATTCAGATGTCATTTCTCATCTAGCCAACTGCCCTGAGAACAAAGACAGCTACAAGGGAATGCAAAATGATGGACGGAGGAGCTGATGAGAGTGCAGCCAGGTATCTAATGAGATAAATCTCAGCCCCTGCTCAGACTGACGGGAGGTGCCAGCGTATATCTAAGTCAAAAATATATGTACATCACTTACGTGCACATACTCCTATTTCGTACCTAGGTCTGTCTCCACTGTAGTCACAGTACAAGCCCCTGTGGAAGTCACAGGTGTCAGCCTCTGTGCAGCTCTCTCCACGCTGCTTGGCACACGTCTTGCAGCAGTCACAGCCGTCTGTGACCAGGCTGATGCCGACCGCGCACCGGGGCGGGGACTTGGGGCACTCGCAGGGCCACTTGCAGTACTGAGTCCGTGTGTAGGTCTCTGTCGTGGCTGGGACAGTGCTGCTCATGGTGAGGGAGGTCTGGGCAGTGGCCTGAAAATAAAGAAACACAGCTTGGAGAGCGTTACAGAGAAATGGGGGCTGAAAACCCTGTGCTGCTTAGTCCTCAGTTAAAATCCCCTCAGGTCTGATGACTAAAAAAAACTCCAACAAACCAGCCTGCAAGTCAATTCAGAACTTGATAATCAGATAAAAAACCTGATCAAGGTTAATCAAGGTAGAAAAGGGATTTCATGTAACACAATGATGCAATCCCAGGTCAGTATTACTGAGATTGTGGAGTACTGGGACACTGTAGTTCTTATCAAAACCCACAGAAGGTTGACACTCATTACATTCTGCAGTGCCAAACTCTGGATTTCTCTGCAGAGCAAACTCTAGATGACATTCAACAGCACCAGCCCCATTTGTGGTGCAGGAAGGGTGCAAATCAGCCCAGTGACAAAGCAAAGATTTCACTTTTCTAAGAGGATCACCACACAGAAGACCTGTAGGTGGGGGTCAAGCAGGGCACGGTATCTCAGGCAGAGAAACAAATGGAGTTATTCCCATTCTGTCAACAGCAGATGGAACATGGCACTGCTTGGGCACATGTGGTCTAGAAGCCCTTTCTAGTGCTGCAAAAAATAAGTGTGTAACCCCAAAAAGTTCAGACAAGGAAGGTCAGGCTCTAGAAACTGCCAAGTCAAGTCCATCCATTGCTGCCTTCCTTGTGCTGTGTTTTATATCCCCTGGGTTTTGTCCTCTTTGCAGTTTGAGATGTCTCAAACCAAAGGCTTTCCAACAACACTCCATGAAGAAAATGCCTCATGCAGCATTTTGTGGGAAAAAACATCCCCAAGAATTACGACCCCACAGCTGGTGAGCTATCTATCAGGATACCTCTGCAAAGACCCTTTCCTGTTTTTTACAATTTCTTTGTTAGTGGGTTCAGATTTTATTAAAGTACATTTCTAAACCCACTACTGTTGTATCTGAAGATGTATTTAAATATCTTGATAATTGGTTATCCTATATTTAGAACACTAAATTGTGAACACATTGCTAATCACTGCCACATAGACAATGTGTTTGCTCTGGGCATAATTCCCAATTCCATTACGGCCCCTTTTACAAACAGTTGGCCTGAAAGTTGGCTTAAAAACACCTTTAAACTCATGTTTAAACTAAAACATACCAATATAATTTACTCCCACTCTAAGGCTCCTTGATGCTGTCAGAGTTGTTAAAAGAGGAACATTCAGATCGATGAAAAGCCCTGGCCTTTTAATCATAGGATTAAATACTCACAATCATTTGAGTAGGTGCAATAATCGGCCACTTGAGAAGAGAGGCCTCCTCAAGTGCAATAAACCTGTTTACTCTGTTGCTGATCATTAAAAAAAGTGCTTAATAATCAGATCCAGATACACAGACAAAAGTCACACGGCTATTTAAAGAACTCATTGCCACAGCCCAACCCCGTAAGTAAATCCCTTCACCATCCCTTGTTTCTATTGTCAACATGAGCAAGCAAACAGCTTCTCCCTGTGCAGTTATGAAAGCGTCTGTGAGCCAACACACGTAGCAAAGAGGAGCCCTGATACTCCTGTGGGCTTAGTTAATATGTGAAGGACTGAGGCTGAATTCTTGTAAAGGACTGAATAACTGGGGTACATTTGGTGGCTTGTGATAGACAGGAGTTTGGAGTATTTAACAGCCCTTCCTTAGGTCTAAAAACTGAGCTGGCCAGGGAAGCCTGGCCAGTGTCCTTATAGTGAGGACCTGTTGTGGTTCTTGGATGTGCTGGCTGAAATGTCCATTGGAAGGACACAGTGTGGGCTACATGGGCATCTTCAGATAATCAGTGTGGGCAGGCATCAAAGTGCTTCACTCCTGGGTTTTACAAACAGGGAAGGCATGGAGTGATGGAATTGACATCATGTCCTAGGCTTCATCACCACCTAAGCAAAACCCAGCCTTTGTAAACTGCTGTCCACTAGACTCTTTAAAAGTGCACAACCTGTACAGCCTCCAGGCTCTCCTCCTCTCCCCTCCTAAGTCCCTCAGACCTTCACGATGGGAGAAATAGTTCTGTAGATTTATAAAAGTATTGGCTTTCCCATTTCCATAGTCAGCTGTCACCACTGGAATACCTAAGTCCCTTTGGAAAAGTCATTCAGCCCTACTACTTCAATGTCCCAGAACAATTTAGAAAATAGACACTTCCTTATTAATGAGTATGTTGGTTAAGTCATCATGACTAATGCTTTCCACAAGTGCTATCAACAGGAAATCACACTGCAAGAGCCTTCCCCAATGGCCATCCTTCACTAGACGAAAACACCAAACAAACAAACAAAAAAATGTAATTTAAGGTTTCAGGAATCATGTATTTACGGTCAATATAATGCATAGGAGGACAATGATTTTGTAGGAAATCTGAAATAAGAGCAAAGAGAAAAAGAACACCAAAAGTCACAGTAGTGGGGATTCGACAAGTTTATTTTAAAATGTCAGAAAGATAAAAGAATATGCCTGTTAGGAAATTAATTTTCCCAAGTACTGGTAATTAACCTGTTTCATTTAATTATTCTTCAGTCTTGGAGCCTACAGATTTGTTATCTTGGATGCCAAGGAGAAAATATTCCACCAAAATTATTCATGAGTTCTAATTTTTCTGCTTTTGGAGGTACAAGCCCATTCTCATTAAAACAAGATGAAGCCTTTCTCACCCTGCCATGCCTGATAACTCTCTAATAAAGTCACTCCTGATTTACGCTTGGCAAGCTCCAAAATTACTTTCTTTTTTGCATCTGCAGAGCAGATTGCTAGCAACAATTTCCAGCTAATTTCTGTCTTCACATTCAAGAGGAAAAAGGAAGAAAATAAAAATTACTCACTGTCTGCCATAGCCACAAACTCAGTATTTTTAATAGCCAGGAGTTTTACTACCCAAATTTCAAGATACAAAATGGATAGCAGCATTTTAGCAGCACATTCTTCCTACTGGCAAAGTATATTTTAAATCTGTTGAAAAATACTGCAATTATAAGTATGTTTTAGTTTTGAAAACTGGAAAAACCAAGCTATGGTGTTGAAACTAGTGTATATAACCCAAAATGCAAGCCAGGCAGATTTATTGCATCACCTTTACATAATACATGAGGAGCCTCCACTTTAGCCTTAAAGCAACAAAACACCACAATACACTCCTTTGCTTCCAGTTTTTACAATGTTTAAAAATATATTCATGTGTATTGATTTTACTGTTTCAGTGCTGCAAGATCCTTCTCTTAAAACCTTTTTCTTTCAAGCATTTTTCTCATCAGCTGGGCGAAGGTAGGGAGAAGCTATCCATGTTCTTCCCTTCCAGTTTATTGATGGGAAATGTTCAGGAAAGATGGTGACTTCTAAATTGGATTCCTCTGGCTATCAACAGAGCTGGAGAAATGGTTCCACAGTAACAGAAACTTCCGCACTTTATCACCTCTCTGTTTTCTCCTTGGTGGTAATTTGATCTCAAGGGAGAACTTTCTAGCTCACTCAGAGCTGTCCAAGCCATGTTTTGCAGGGAACATGCCATTGGCTGGACTACATTTAATTTCTCACAGTAGAACACATTAAAGAAATATTTTTAACCTAGATTCCTGATACTGCCTTTCTGAACAAATGCCAGATGTCGCTGCTGGAGGGATACGATGTGATCTGGATTATCCCCTGTTCTCTATCTCTGACACAGTCACAAGTGAAAATGATTAGTGAGGAAATTTTATTAAAACATTCTCCATACTACAATGTCTGACAACGTCATCCTGTCACTGTTTAGAAATAACTCTAGATTTGGAGTTTGACTGTTCTAAACAGTAACACCGAAGTTAGAAACACAATTTTATGCAGACACCTTGGGATGCATCTCCTAGGAAAGGGTTGAGAATTTGTGCATAAAACCCATCTGCTTTCCCCTGGTTCCACCTACTGGCTGAACTTTTGAGACAGCACAGGCAGAAATGCCTGTAGAGCCAATTCCAGTTCCATGAACGACCCTAAATATTCCCATTATCCAAAAGTATTTTAAAGGCACCTCAGGAGACTCATGCACATTCCCAGAGTTGCTAACACTAACCTGATGTAGCAGGTTCCCTGGGGAACACAGCATCTGGAGCTCAATAAATAAGTAAAAAATGAAAACACAAAATCAAATATAAATAATCCATTAAATGAAGCCAGATATCCTTTCATCCTTCAGTTGTATTTCTGGGCAAGCATAGAGATTGCTCAGTTTCATCCCAGAGCTGACAGAAGTTAAAAACTCATAATGCTTGTCAGAGAGATGGCAATGTAAAACAGGACCTGGCTTACATCAGTGGGCTTAAATCAGGCCCTCAGGGTAGAAGTTTGTTCTTGATTTTGCTCAGCTGAAACTTCTGTGCTGAATATTTCTGAATATTTGCATTATTATTATACCCAAAACAGATGGGTTAACAGAGAGCCAGTTCTTACAGGGAGATCAGCAGTAATCACAGTACCATCAGGACTTCCTTGCTGTTAAACTCTTGCAACAAATCCCTAAGTCCCCATGAATGCTCATAAACTGTCACAAGCTAATGCTAGGGACAAGTAGCATCAGGACAGAGATATAAATCACTTAATTTAATGGTCAGAGGAAAATATGATTATTCAGGGCTCAGCTTCCCCATGCATGAGGTTCTAGATACCTCATTAAAATTGATCCCAGACATGAAATCTCCAGGACACATTGTGAAATAACAGACTCTGAACCCAGAAAATATAAGACAGTTTTAACGATGTCAGGTGCCAGCTGGATTTATTCTTGCTGTGCATGGTAGGTTGAGCAGAAAGGAACATTCTGCATGAAGCAAAACATTCAATAGCCTAAGAAAATAAAATATCCCCAGAAAACCAACCATTATATGTCTGTGGATCCATGAATGATGAACAATCAGCTTCCCGTAACTTTATTTTGGGAAATGTATCTGTGGGAAGAATGTAGACTATGTTTGGAATAGGCTTTTCTAACTCAGTTTAGACAATTACAGAGTAAAGATTACATACATTCATCTCTTTGCCAAAAAATTGCTTATACTGGTAAACTCAGTGTGACCTCCCATTTTCTTCATATTTTTCCATGGAGTATTCAGAGGAAAAAAACTTCCCTGTTAGAAAGCAACCTGATGTTTCATAACTGTTTCCCCAGTAGAAGAAGCACGGACTTAGAATAAACGTTTGGGCATCATTAACAAATTGACACTGTCACCACAGACTCCACAAATAGAGATATTAAACAGCACAATTTCTGTGCTCTAAGAGCATTTTAATGTCTTGTGCTGCAATGAGCTCATCCCATGAAACAAGCTTGAACTGGAGTTTGAAAAGTAACGGGGCCCATCTGGAGGAGCAATGAGAAAAGTCTCCAGAAGGTACAAGCAGACAAACTTCAGTTATAGGAAAGGGAAAGTGTGTGTGGACCATCCAAGATCACAGAGTTAGAAACCATCCTAAAACTGTACAGTACAAGATATTGATGTATCAGCCAAAACCTGGGTAGCAAAACCAGTATCAGTTCCAGCTGCCAGACAAGAGCAGGCTGCTTTGGCAGAGGCTTTACTTTGCAAGTGGCCTTGTTCTGCATTTGCTTATCTCCTTTTCAGTCATGACTTTGAAATCAAAAGGAAGATACTTTTCATCTTCTTACCCTCTTGGGGACACTCTTCCATGCTGAGCATAAAAAGTAAAGAAAAATTAAAAAGCTCCACTTATTTGTTTGGTTGGTTGATTATGGGTTTTTTTCCCCGTGGCAAGAACAGTGCAGATTTCGTTAAGTTCTTCAAAATTATCTTGGTTTTCATGATTTTTTAAAATAAAAATATAAATCTGCATTTTCAAGTATACTGAATTTTCTGTTTCTGTTACAATGAAGAGAATTTTGACTTAAAATGACTTTTCATTTTAAAATTTCAATGTTATTTAAATTCTCTAATCTGAAACAGTTTGCTTGACCTAGTATCTGATCTTCCGTAGAGTTGCTGAGAACTGATGGTCATGCATCCCTATTTCTCTTACATAGAAATTTTCCCTCCATATCAAATTTCCACAACTATGTCTCTCTAGCTCTGAATTTCTGAGTTGGTCACTTTATTTTCCAACTAGCAAAGCTTCCCCCTCGAAATCCATACTAAGGGCTAGGTATTTGCTCTCATTTTGCAATTGTTAAATTGTTTGTTTAGATGTAATATGGAAAAGAATCTCGTCTCGGTGAGATATCAATAGATCAATTAATTTCCTGGGCTACAGTCTTGAACCCTCACTTTAAATGGTGTACCTGGGAGCTGGCAGAGGATGGCAACCAAGATGGTCAGAAACAGAAAGGAGAAGACACTGAGGGAGCTGGGCTGCTCTCAGCCCTCTCTTCCCAATGGTAGCAGAGGGCAAAACAATGGGCAGCAGCCACAAAAAATAGTTGGGGAGGTTCTGAACACCAGGAAGGCAACTCCTTTACCAGCAGAGCGATGCACCACCAGGACAGGTCCTCCAGGGAGGCTCTGGATTCTCCATCCTCACGTGCTGCACGCAGACCTCCACAGGGCACGGACAGCCAGCGTTCCTGGCAGCCTGTGTGTGCACACCTCGCCAAATCCACGTGTGGAAAATGCCCACAAACACAAACCACCACCAAGGCATCTTCACCAATTCAGTTCTGCATTGTGCCACCTAAAGTCTGCTTCTGGCTCAGGGAATAAAAACTAATCTATTTGTTAAATGGTGCATATAACACAGACAGAAGAATTCTATTTTTTCAGGACCATCCCATCTCCTGTTATAAACCCAGCCAAAGAAAAGCTATTTGACAGCTAATTATTGTTTTATTTGATAACAGGAAACCTACCATAAATCTGGTTTTGCAGCTGGAAGATTTGAAGATAACAGAAGGAAAAAGAAGCTGCTGCTACTGCTGCTTTAATGGCCCCTTTGGAACACATGGCATGCATGGCCTCATCCAAAAAACATAGCTGCCATTTGCCAGTATTTTATCATTATAGCAAAACCACCTCAATGCTCTCAATGAAAGATGAGCAGTCTTTACTTAACCATCCCTGTGGTTAAGTAAAAAACAGATTGAACCTACAACTTGTCTGAATAAACAGCAGCATTTCCAGATATAGAGTCCCAACACGAAAGGATATTTTGTGCCAAACATGGCATATTTTGGTAACTGTGGCTCATAGCATGTTATGAGATCTCCTAGACAGAGAATACAGATGGAAGATATAGGTCAGCAACATCCTTAGGGCCAACAGAAGATGCCAGACTTCTGCATACTCGAGGAGGACCTGAAACTAATCCAGAGTCTGATTGCAGAACATTATGATCCAGCTTGAAGTGGTATATGTTATCTTACTCTTTGCAAGGCAAAATCATGGCAAAAGTCTCTTGTAGCCTCTAAAGTGAGCTGGTTCTGTGTGTGCAAAAGGATCAGTAAAGCAGCATTTGTACATTTGAAGCAAAGACATCCACAGCACAGTGGTTTTTGGCCTGATCTGGGTGTGGCCTGGCCGTACTTCTGTGAGGAAAGCAGCTTCTCGTCACAGAATTATGGAATCCAAATGTTCAGTCAGACTTTGACTAGTGCCTGAGGCTGTTTTCAGAAAACCAAATCAGGAAAGTAGTGAAACACACAGTGGGAGAGGAGTATCATCAGATTTTATCTTACACCAAGCAGGGGAAAAGAATAATGCCAGTAGCTCAGTTCTAAGTACCAGCAATGACAAACCCCATCCACGATTGCTGTGCTGTGCCTGCAAGGACAAGACTTGCACCTTGGTCTCCACCACAGCTCAGCTCAGCTTGTGATACTTTCACATTTGTATTGTGAAAAATTCAGCTGATATCCCCCACCATGAGTTTCTCTGAGAAAAAAAAAAAAAAAAACAGGTTAAATTCCAAAGATCAAATGGAACGCTATTTAAATTAAAGAAGGGAAACAGGACTTGAAGATGCATCCAGACAGCAAGAGGTTGCTCTGATGTTCTGAACAAGCACCAGGCATCTGGAAATCCCTGAAAACAGGACCGTGGCAGTGCTGACACATCTGGGAAGTGAATGAGTGTTGTCATCACACTGAGGGTGCAAAGGAAAATGAGACTCACACAGAAGACAAACCACAAAACCTCCCTGTGAGTTAAAGTCATATGACATGGTTAAGGCAGAGTGAGGGATGAACCATGAACATGAGGTAACTGGGGTGCCCAGGCTGTCATAAAGAGGAAAAGGGAACTTAACACCTTCTACCTTTTCCCCCATCACCCTCTGGGGGCATCTGATAACACTGCCAGCAGGACAGAAACAGCGCCATGGCCTATGCTACTTCCAAGGGTTAAATTTTCTGCCTTCACTATTATATAACTCATAGAATCACAGAAGATAAGCGGCTGGTGTGGATGTCTCAAACACCAACAGCCAAATAGCTGTGGAGCCAACCAGGAGTGTTGGTAATAATACACCGTGACAAAGAACAGGATGTGGCTAGAGAAGGGATCATAGGCAGGTAGAGGCAGCACTTTTCTGGGATCTCATGGAGATTAACACAATGCAGTACAGCACAAGGGCAGGGATAAGGCTGAGAAACTGGCATGGATTGTAGGGGGAATCAAGACCACCCAAGACCCCCAAAGCCCTCCAACCCATTTCCAGAAAAGTCGAGAACAGACTGTCTGTGCACGTTAAATAATTTCTATGGAAAGTGAGAAATGTATCTCCAGGACAGGGAAAATTTATCAATAAAATAGTTGATATTCTTCACAGCACTCACATGAAGCCGTGGTGTGTCTGCCCCCCAGGACCCTGGACACCCCATCAGACAGATTACCAGGACTGGTGATGTTTTTCTTCCCTCCTCTCTTCCTTTTTCTCTTCCTTTCCCTCTTTAATCCAATCCATCTCTCTCTTTTCTCTTTCACTCTATCCCTTTATCCAAAACCCCCTGCCGTGTGCTTACAGTAGGAGAACAGGGACTAACTTACACCAATGTCCATGCAAAGTGAGTAATTTACCAATGAAACTTTGTCAACTTTCGTGGACCCTTTGACTTTTGTCATTGTTTTCCAGCATGAACTCCAAAGAATCTTGGGTGGTCCCCTTTCCGTAAAGGGTGGGACGCCATATAAGTTCCTTCTGCCTCTTTCAAAAATCCTAGGCAGTATTCCCATGACATTTCTCTATAATATACTGTGAAATTATTCTCACAGACACACATCTAAACAATCTTCAGTTCAGGGATCTGAAGGAAAGTATAAAACGAGACACAGCACAGAGCAGATGCTGCTTTAAATCTTATCCTCAAGGAACTGAAGTACAGAATTCCCTGGGGAGACATTATCTTCCTAATCTGTTTTTTCCTTAAAGCTGGTATCAAGCTTGTAGCCATATCACAGGCTACCAGTGTCAAACAGCTGTCTCTTAAAATCCCACCAGCAGATTTAATTATGTATTTTGTCACTGTGCTTTAGAATGTGCAGAAAAGGTTCTCCAAAGGAAATCTGAAGCCCTTTGCAGCAGTGACACCTGATGCCTAAAAAGAGGAGCAAGCAGCAGAATGCTAAGCACACGCTTCTGAGCATTTTTTCTTCTGACTTAAAAAGCAGAAATCCACAAAACAACAACAAACACACAGGCAAAAATAGACTAAGGACTTTTAAATAAAACCAGTAAATTCAATAGAAATGCAGCTGCGAGCTCTGCATGAGTTCAAATGTACAGAAGAACATGGTTGGAAGGGAGTCTGAGCCCATGCACAGCAGGTAGGCAGCAAGCCAGACACAGGGTGGTCCATAAGCTAGAGAAATGATGAATTGCTGTAAGATCATATTAGAAGTTAAACTGAGATCAGCACAAACAACCTTGCCAATTTTATGGTGAGATCATCTAGCAGGAGCACAGTGATTAGCTAGAGGCCTGCTTTTCCCAAGCTTTGCTGAGCTTATCTGCCTAAATCCCTGGAACAAGCCCAGCCTATCTGAAGAAATTTACTAGCTCAACATGTGGAGCAGAGATATTACGTGCCAAAACATGTACACAATGACCCTTCCCAATGATGATATCAAAGAGCATTAGGCCTAAAGCTACGAGGATGGAAAGGAACAGTAAAAACATCTGTAATTTGTTAAATTTCTAGATGGTAGTTGAGACGCTGAAGTAGATTGGAGTACAGGCTTTGTAAGCAGAAAGCAGGAGGCTGTAAATTTCAGATACTCGATGTACTCATCACCAGATGTACCAGATACAGGACACCCCTGTGCTGAGTTTTACATGATATGTTACAAGTGACAAGCCTGCACAAGTAGTTTGCAGTCTACCAAAACAGACAATGTTGGAAAGAAGCATCCTCTTTCTCTGAAATCTAGGAAAACATCTGGTGATATGCTGGTGATATTATTACTCAGCTCCTCAACTCAGTCTCAGTGGTGGCCAGGTGTGAAATGTTGTACTGTACCTGAATCTAAGAGATATGTAAAAGGACTTCAGAGGCCCACAGACTGAATGTCATCTAGAATGAAACTAATCCCTTAAAGCTGGCACCAATCTGAGACAGATTCTTCATGAGAGACTTTAACCTATCTGGGGATCATGCTAGAAATCAACATCAGCACTGCATTTCCAAGAGAGCATCTAATAAGACATGTAAAAACATGAATCGTTTTTACATATTATTAATTTTCTTAATGCTGTCATAAACTTCATGTAAGCTACAAGCCCAATCACAAACAAACCAACCTCCACTTTTTCTTAAAGAAAAGAAAAGGAAATCAGCTTTCAAGACAAGCCCATCTGGAGGGTAGAGTTTTGAGGCACACAGCAATTTGAGTGTCAATTCATCGCATTAGAGGTAGAAAACAAATATTTTCTTCTCTGTGGACGTAGAGGTTATTCATTTCTTACACAACCAAGAAGATATCTGACCAGCTTTCCCCCAGAAAAGGCAAGAATCTGCTAGACCAGGTTGCTCAGAGCCCCGTCCAGCCTGGTCTTGAACACTCCCAGAGACGAGGCATCCAAAACTTCTCTGGGCAATTGTGTTAGTGCCTCACCACCCTCACAGTAAAGGATTTCTCCCTAGTATCTAACCTAAATCTCTTCTGATTTAAAACTGTTCCCCTTTGTCTTATCACTATCTGGCCATGTAAAAAGTCTCTGTCCCTCTTTTTTATGAGCCGCTTTCATAAGTAATGGAAGGCCACAATGACTCCATTTGAAGATTTCTCTTTTCCAGGCTGAACAACCCAAGCTCTTTCAGCTGGAGGGACATAGCTGGAGGGAGGAGGAGAAAGGGAGGAAATCAGTTTTGATTGGGACCTGGAGGTGCCCATGCAGTAAGATATAATTACAAATAAGACTAGGAAACAGAAGTTCCTTTTCTAATGTAGACCACAAAGCCACGTGGCTATTGCACATGGATGCATCTTGTTCACTTCTCATAGTCACTGCAAAGAAAGGATAAATGACAGGCAGAACAGCGTGACTAAAATACCAATGCCTTAAGAGAATATTTATGCTAACAAAAGTCAGATAATTTGCACAGTCAAATTAATTTGAGTTAGTCCATAAATAGATCCCCCTGACCATCAAATATATGAGCATTTTGGCTCCAAAAATGTGCTGGAGCAAGTCACCAGCTCACTGTGCAGTGCTGTAGAGGATTTCAGGTTTGGTTATAAGCAGTAACCACACTTGTGAGACACTCAGTAGATCAGTGGGATCTTAGGCACTGGTGAAATTATGTGTCAAAACCCACCCACTTTCCTCAGCTTCTCCGAGCAAGAGCTGCATTCACAGCTGCTGGGTGCAAACCCTGGGCCCCTCTGCTGATCATTGCACTGACCTCACAGGAGACTTGACAACTCTACATAAAATGCCTGATTTTAACGCAGCTCTACCTTTAATGCTTTTAAAGGTAGAGAAAATAAACTCTAGATTGGAAGACTTGGCATGATTTTGTTATTTGAACTCAGCTTTTAGCCTCTCTGCAGAGCAGGAGCGGTAACAATGCTTTTGCTACAAGGAACAAACTCTGAAGATTGTGAGCTGCCCACACCATGGAGGAACATGCAGCTCCCAGGGAGAGGGCAATGAATGAGGGCAAGAGAGATCCCAAGAGTTCCTCTATGAAGACATCAGTATGGGTGGGAAGAGGTAGGAAACCCAGAGATGCTACAAGGGCTATAAACCCAGGGCTTTGCTGGTACTGTGCCTGGGAAGAACAAATTTCTACCCACTCACAAACAGAAAAATCCGTATTCAGGTTTTAGCATACAAATTTTTCTGAATATGACTTTCAGATGTGTGTGGAAGAGTTCAAATATGGTGGATCACCACAGATGAGCACCTTCAAGAAATCTACTTTAGAAAAAAGGGGTTGTTCACATAAGGGGGACAATGATCTGGCAGACAGCATATTCCTCAGGCTGGATATGCTTGTAGCTCCAGTAGCAGAGAGGTTTCACTCAGGATGGCACAGCCCGATGCAACCAGGTCCTCTGTGGCGGGCTGGCTTCTTAGTCGCCATGCCAACTCCTCCTCTCCCTTAAAGGTGTAGAGGCGGTTCCCCCGCCGAAGCACCCTCCCCGCTCCCTATCCCTGTGGATCTTCGGATCCCCTGTCCCTTTTCCCATTGGCCCTTGGACCTCACCCCACCATTTGTGTACCGCCCCCCCTGTATAAATGTCCCCTCCCGCCATTTTGTGACGGATCTTCTGGCATCTTCCCCCCGATGCGGCTNATCCCTCCGCCAGCGGAGCCTTGTCGCCGCCACGAGATCGCGCTTGCGACAGTCCTCACCAATGAGTGTGATACCACCAACGGCACCAATTAAATAGGACGTGATACTGATGCCTAAAGAGGCCAGCCTAGAAACAGAGACTGGACAGGAGGAAGGGAATAAAGCTGGATATTTATTTGAAAGGCCTTCAGAGGTACACCCTGGGCAGGCCAAAGGCTGCACCCAAGATGGATGACGAGTCATGAATTCTTCACACTTTTATAGGTTTGGTCCATTTGCATATCAACTCAATTTCACCAATTAAACTTTAGCTAATGATGTAATTTCCCCTCAGCTTACCCCCTTCTCAAGATACTGGGTTACACATTTTGGGCCTAGGACAGGCTGGGTGTCCTTGGAGAGCAGCCTGGAGAGGCTTTGTTCTGTCTGTCTCAGCATGAGAGAGCAGCAGCTCACAGGCTCCAGGACACTGCAGAGTTACGCACTGGGAATACAGAACTTGAAAAATATAAAAGTTAAAATGTAAGGCATCAATACCACCAATGACATCTATTAAGTAGTGCACAGAGACAGAATGAAAACAGACACAGCTGAAGATTTTGTTCCAGTATGAAGGGCTGAAATACCCCTGGCATATAATTTATCCCAAACTGAAGTCTGCTGGACACTTTCTCATCTCGTGCACTAAATATTCTCTTTACAGAATTCTGGTACATTGGTTTTCTGCTGGTGCTCTTGCCAGGGAATTTAATGATTTCAATTATTGTGGATTAAACTCAGAAGGTGTAATTATTTTCCCCTCCACAAACACAACATGACAAAGTGGGGACTGTGAAGGACACAAGTGTTTTCACCAACAGCAAGAGGAAATCCTGTTCTTTTTGAATGAAGTGTTAAGCCACAGCAGGATGTGCAATGTGTGGGATGTGCAAAAAAAAGAAGGAGGGAAAAAAAGGATGCTCTGGACAGATAAGGGAGGAAATTTTCTTTCAGGAGAGAAACTGGTGATGCTGAAGCAACAAAACTGCAAGATTTGAAGGGTTAAACTGTCTGTTTACAGAGCCATCCAGTAGGAAACACAGCTGTATCAACAGGAAGCTGGAATCTGGAGTCAGAAGTGCATTTTTAAACTTGTCCTTTTCTTTCTCAAACCTACCAAGGAGATTAATAGTGGAGATTTAACACAAAAAAGAAAGACCTCAAGTGTGCAAACTCTGGAGCAACAAAGGACAGAGAGGGGAGAGGGCAGGTTCCTGTGTGCTGGCACAGCACCTACCAGCAGTAGCATCCACTTTCCAGCCCACCATGAAGACATAAAGCCTATTCAAGGCTCAAGGAAGTCTCACATGATGGGAATTTGCTGACATGAGGATGACTGACAAGCCCTTAGGTCGAGCTGAGCCAGAAGCAGCCAAAGTGCTGTGGACCAGGCCTCTGTGAGTGCCCATCCCTCAACACACACCCCCACATTTTGCCTGGTCTCCAGGCCCCTTTTCTCCTATCTCCCCTACTCTCCATGGTTGAATAGCCTTAAGATGTTATAATTTCAATTTCCTATTTCTCAATTCCTTTAGCCAAGCTCCCAGCCTCAGAGGAGTGTCCAAGTCTCACTGGTTTCAATACGAATTCAGACACAAAGTAGAGAAAAACAAAGAGATGTCAGAACACTGGTGTGGATCTGTCTCGGGTTCCTGACCCTACACAGAGCTCCCATTAGCTTTCCAAGAAAACAGTTGAATTCAGCATTATAATTGTAATACAAAAGGACTTTTCTTTCTCTCCCTCCTCTCCTTCCACCCCCTGTTTCTGATACAGTTCATCAGAACTCTACAAAAATGGCAGGAAGTGCGTTTGCATTTTTATCAGAAGGTGAGTAAAAAACCTGTGAATTTTGTTACACAGCACTTGGAGTATCCTTCCTACTCAGCCTCTTTTATCAGAAAAAACAAACCACAGACACCCAAGCAAGCCAACCTGTTACAAAGAAACCGATGCAAAATGAGAAGGAACAACATTTTATTTTTCCAAATACGCTTATTTTGTCAGCCAAGAAGTAATAATTTCAAGTCTGTTACAAACTGCATGGTGGTTGAGGGGAGTTTAAGAACCTGACCTTTAGGAACCAGGGTCTCACACCCCATGTTCACAGAGCCCACAATGATTAACACCCCAAATCAGAAGAGAAAACAGATACTACCTGCTGGGTAGTAGCTGTCGAGAGAGGATGCCTGGGTTTTACATTCACTCTGCTACATTTTAAACTTATTTTCAATCGTTAAGAGGGATTTAAATCCATATCCTGTTTGTTTGGTTTTTTTTTTTTTCAGGTAATCACCCAACTCAGGGTAAGTGTTGATCTATCCTTTCATGGCATAGATTTTAATAGCACCAAATAATCCACAAAGATTGACAAAAAAAAAAAAATAAAGCAAAACCTGTAGGGAATGTGCATCACTTACACTTTAATAGCATCAAAAGGAAATAAGATGATCACAAAATATTATGAGATTAAAAAAACCAAAAAGCACTGGGGCTTTCCACAGGCAGAGGCTGAAAAGCCAGAGGAACTGCCAGGAGGCAGCAGGTATGTTTATAACATTAAGATCATTCGGAATGACTACTTTTCAAATATCTCAGAAAGATTTATTCAACATTCGTGAGAAGGGAATAAAAGAATGGTTTTGTTCCAAAACAGTATTTCCTCAGCACTGAACTGGGGTTTATGAGGAAGTTCCCATCAACAGATGTTCTGAGATTGTCTCTGCAGCTCCAGTTTAAGGGAAATCTCTTTTTAATAGTTTGGCTACTTGATAGCATTCTTTAAAGAAAACCTTAAATTCAGATTCAAAATTTTCACCTTGATGTTCTCTCAGATTTGTAAAGTTAGCTTACCTTGTCATGGCCAATTTCTCCACATCTAGTCCACGTTGGTCTGGATTTCCATACAGCTCACATTTAAAATTCTACAGACCTGGCACAGGATAGTTCCTTCTCTTGGCTGCTAGCTCATGGCTAGGAAAAGAATTCTTTCCTTTTCTGAAAATCAGCAGCATTTGGCTGAGAATATTTGGCGTGCAAGGCTTGGATAAAGCTGGTTCAGCCCTCGTATCAGCTCACGGGGCCATTGCTTTGTGACACAGCTCTGAATCAGGCGTCTGCTGCTACCCTGGAGCCCATGGCAAGGTGAGGCCACTTGGGGCTGTGGGTGCCCAGGCCCCGAGGTCACTAATCAGGGTCTTTCTGCCTTGGCAGCCCCACGCTGTGGCCCTGGGAAGCAGCGAGTCCTTGGTGCTGACAGGACACCACCACGGGGTTCTCAGCCACGTTTTGGCCGCCCAGAGCAGCAGCTGAGCAGAGCATCAAGGATGAGAAGCCAACAGGGAGGCAGAGCCAAAGGGAGCTTGGAGAGAAGATCACCCAGATAAGTCTCCCATGTGAGGCTTGGCTGATGGGCTAATCCAAACGATTTTTCTAAGAGATATTTTTAATATTTTTAGTGAGAACTGCTGTGGAGGAGCAGTCAGCAGAGTGATGGCTACGGGCAGCATTTTGTCCCACGTGCTGTGAAAGAAAGGGAAGGGAGGATGATGAGTCCCTGAACAGGGAGAACAGGCTGTTCTCAAAGATCTGGCCTGGAAACAGCAAAAAGAGCAAATTTGTGCAGTGGGAATGAGGGGGCTTAGAAGAAGTCAGAGCCAGCTCTTGAGCCAGCCTGGGCTTTGCTCTGCAGACTTTATTCCAGATATGCTTGAAGCTCAGATCCTCTTTTAATACACAACAGAAAGCCCCAAAAAGCAGCTGTACCTTCCCTACCACCCCTAACAAAAGCTGACACATTGCAAATGGGGAAGAAAGAAAATAGAGAGAGGCCTTGACTTTTACAAGACTTTGGGGGCGAAACCATAGCTTTTGAATGAAATACAATGGAAACTACAAGTATGGAAAAGAGAACACTTCCTGGCACAAATTCATTAAGAAAAAAAGAAAAGGAGTGAAATTATAAGTATAGAAAAAGGATGAATTTAGCCAGAGAATTAATCCCCTGGGTCCCAAGGTCAGTGGAAACAGAATTGAAATTCAGAGCTTTGGTAAAAAGAGATGCCAGAGAATGAACCTAAAAAACGAATGCAAGAATTAAATATGAAAGGTGGTATACTTAAAGGTATCAGCTCTCCAACTGGGAATGCACACGTGTCACTTGCACGAGCTAGAGGAGCATGTCACATTCTGTTTCTAGGAGGGATTACTCATGGAGGAATGAAGCAACTTTCATGAGGGTGATATTATTAAATAATTCTGTTTTAATCTAGGGCCCCAGTGGTGAAGTGACTGTCCCAAAGGCAGACAGGATGTCTGTGGCAGAGCCAGAAATAGCACTTAGATTTCTTGTTCCTACACTGTAACCATACCATGGTCCCTCCTCCTACACACAGCTAATAAACCAAGTCACTGAGTTCTTACTGGATGCAAAAAAGAAATCGTTCCACTGAGCTGCCTCTCAGGTGCTGTCAGCTCAGCAGAGCCACTTTCTTAGTGTTTGGGTTTCAACCCCCACATGCACCTGATGCCTGCAAAAGGGCAGAACTCATTCACCTCTCCAACACCTTCAAATCCCACACATCTGTGGTGATCAGCAGTTTATAGCATGATGGATCTGTGCAGTGATGAAATGGGTCTTTCACACATGATTCCCTCTTGTTTGCAGGCAGCTGTGATACTGCTGGGGCCCAGGGCTAAACCAAGCAGTTGAAAAAATTCCTGTTTGTGATCCAGAGACCTGCTGACACTATGAATGGCATAACACAGAACAAAACAAAGCAAAACAAAATACAACCTTGCTCAGGCCAGGGTGTTTCTGACACTTCCCCATCCCAAACACCGCCAGCCTGGAAACTGGCAACATCTCAGCCCCTAAACAGTTAACGCTGCTGCTTCCACCCACAGAAGAGGACACCAGCTGTGTGGTTTGCCTCTCAGAGGACAAAGATGAATTGCTAATTATGTGGTTACTGACATTTTGGTCTCCCACACCCCCGACACGCGAGGGCAGTGTTGGTGCACAAATGGTGCTCCCCAGCAGCCCTGCACAGAACCCTGCTTCTCCCGAGCATCCCCCTGGGCCAAGGCTGCTCCACAGACACCATTTGTACCAGAAAAACCACATTTGAGAAGCGTATGGGGAGGGGGAGGGAGGTGTTAAGCCAGGATATTTATATCCTCTCAGCTCCCACTGCAGAGGCAGTTTTTCTAAGGAAGTTTTCCCTGTATGTTAGAGGCTGAGCAAGGAAACCAAGATCAACCCCTTTATAGTCACATGGGAATGAAACAAATTCAATTATTTAATAAATGCTCTATAAAATGTTACAGTTATTGAGGATGCAGAGGTTTTAAAGGAATCTCAACCTTGCTGCTGTAATATCCATTTACTCCTTTAATCAAATACTCCAGCCTCCCAGATGATACTCAGGCAGGCATTTTAATATAGCTGGGACAGGGAGAAACAGTCACAAATATGGCACAAACTTCTCCTCAAGTGCAAGCAGACTCTGTATATGATATGCATGGAAAAACTGACACAAACAGAAAAAAATACAAGGGGGGTGGGTACATACATATGTGTATTTTTTATATATATATGTATACACATATGTAAACCACAGAATTAGGCATATTGCATATCATCTTAAAAAAGCTGAAGCATTTTATTTGAGCCTGAAACTAGGCATGTAATGCATTGTTCCACCACAAACCGGCAGCTCACCCACACCCAGGCAGTTTTGGTGGGCAAGGAATTCACCAGCCTTAATGTGCAGGGTCACACCGCCTCTGTGGGGAAACTCAGGGCACTGAGCAAAATTAGCACAGGTTTTGATGCAAAATCTGGAAATATAAGTCAAGCAACCCCCAGAATTCCACTACCTATGACCCCTTTGTCAGGCTCACGGACTGCTGTGCAGCATAGAAATGTTCGAATAAATGTAATTTTAAAAATGTACCCTTGGGACTCTACTAAAACAGTGAAAATTAATAGCGAACAGTCTCTATAAATGAACTGCAGTGTTAAATAGCGGGGATGCCATTTTATATTTAACTACTAGGGTCAAGTGTGGAAATAAAACTCACAGAAAGGAGCCAACTGAATTTGCCCTCATTCTCTCACATCAATGTTTACCAGCCCACACACAGATGCTGTGGGTATGATCCAGTCCTGGAAGTCCAAGACCCAGCAGGAAATATTGCCAGCAGTACTTATCAATAAATCACCTGCTGAATGGCTGAACTAGTTAATGGATCCTGGATATTTTCCTAATTATTGTTTTCCACCCTCTTTTTCCCCCCTCATTAAAATGTAACCATAGAGTTTTATAGTGTAATCCACTTGAAGATTCTTAGCACTGGCTGCAGTTTTTGTGGTTTGGTCCTTCCTTGCTAAACAGCTCAAATGACCCAGCTGTTACTCTAAACCCAGAGAACTGGTAGCCTGGGGGCAGCCAGGAACATGTGCCAGCCATTCAGAGAATTTAATTCTCCCTGCATGGATTTCTCTGTCTTTGCCTGCCTATCAGCCCAGATAGAGAGAGTTCCCTCTGTCACAGCTGGTACAAGCTGGAGATCATAAATGTCAGCTATAGCTTGCTTGGTCATCACATACATCCAGGAATATACTGGTGGACTTGAAAAAACCAGAAGGGAGGATTTGCAAGTCCAAAAACCTCAGATACAGAGGGACCTCACGTACCCACAGCTATGAGAATGCCAAGGACACATCAGGCATGGCAGTGATAATGGCACAGGGCTGTAGAGCACTGCCAGGAGATGCTCTAGGATAGTCATGGCACTTTCTAGGGAAGTTCCCAGTCTCTCTGCAGAGCCCTGGTATATTATTGTCCACCCAGTGCAAGAAGGTTGGTTCCTACATGGATACAACAAGTTCAACGGAGTCATTGCTTTGGGTGATTAGTGTTGTCCCCAAAAGTCATCAAACTGTGTTTCAGCAAAGCCATGCTCCACTTTTTTTCTATATATTCTTCTTTTCACAGGCCAAGGATATGTATGCGGAGAAGAGGAAACTTCAGCAAGAGAGAAAAACAACCCCCCACCCATCCTGCCATCACTTTTTACTCTAAAAGCCTCCATAAGAAAACGACAAAAAGAAAAGCAGGATGGTAGCCTGGAAAACTGGTAAAGTATGGAAGGAATCAAAACTTTTAAGCCACTCAGAAATTAAAGTGTGAGTTGATTTACAAATTCTAGAAAAGGGAAAGTGCAACAGTTCACATGCAGCTATAAAATATTGCTATCTTCTAATGAAAATAAAAAATAAATGTTTAATAACAATAGTCTGTGAGTCATTCAGAGCAATTTTGGTCAAAGCTGTGAAGCCCGTGTGGGCTGCACTGTTCCTGGTGGAAAACAGCTGATTTTCTGTCAGGTACTGTACAGAACTACAAAGTTCTTACTACTCCTGACTTTACTGTGTTCTTTATATACAGATACAAGGGTGCAAGAGGTAATGGTTTTAAACTGAAGGAGGGTCAATTTGGATTAGACATAAGGAAGATTTTTGGAAGGGTGGTGGACCACTGGCACTGGTTGCCCAGAAAGGTGGTGGATGCTCCATCCCTGAAAACACTGAAGGTCAGGTTGGATGGCTCTGAGCAGCCCCGTTGAGTTGAAGATGCCCCTGCTCATTGCAGGGGGGTTGGACACTATGACCTTTAAAAGTCACTTCCAACCCAAACCATTCTGTAATTCTATGACTACACATGATATTTACATGTTTCTGAATCTAATGTAAATACTAACTGAGTCAAGCTACACAGTTGTGTGCTAGAGATGTAATAACAAAACCAATCCCTCATATCCACATGAAAACCTTTCACTGGAGATTATTTCAAAATGTTTGGAAGGGAGAAGCCAAGTTTACCTTAAGATGAGTAGGAAGAGTTTGTTTCAGCTCTAAACAAAAGGTATAAAAGCAGCCAAAGTGCTACAGATATTGTGCGTTCTGTACATCTTAGTGTCAGTGAAACGCTGGACCGAGAGATCTTGCTGTGCCCCCCCATCACCAAGCATGAGATATTTTTTCTAGGAAATCATGTGAATTTGCAAGGCAAGCTCTTAGGATAAGATCCTTTTGCAGTGCAGGAATTGCTTCATGACAGCAAAGACTTAACTGTGCAGATGTCCAGCAACATCAGGATCCAGGTGACTCATAACCTTCCGTGGATGAGCCCACAATTATTTCTGCAAATACCTCTCAGGTTTCCTTTTGGGCTCATTGCACACCATCCTGGATTTCATGAAACTTGGCCTTCCAGCTTGCTCATCTCTCATTTGCTTTATAGGTTAAGTGGAATGACAGACCCAGACTAATAAAACAGAAGAACAACGTGGGAGCTATTGAGAAAGAGAAGAGGAACTGAGATGACCACACAGTCCTGGAATGCATTACCAACCCAAGTATTAGAAATTCATTTTTCAAGTTGTGCCGCAAAGCTCAGCTTAAGTGCTATCTTCTTCCACAGCTGTTTCAGCCTAAAGGATCTCCTTTCCTTCCCCAGCCACAAGAATATTTACTTGTGGGCCAGAGCCAGTGGTTGGCACCCTCAGAGGTAAAAATGTCTTTTTTCCCCTTTACTTTCCCACACCTAACCCAGATGCAAGGATTGCAAAGCCCAGCAGCAGTCTATGAGAAGATACAAGGGATTAAAAGGGCTCCAGAAGCTTCACCCAGGATGCCAGAACGCACATAAGGTTTCAGTAAGGATGCAATAAATAACAAAGCACCAGCAGAGGTAGATCCCAAAGCTGGGAGACCACCAGGCTGCAGGAGAACCTGTGATCCTCATCCACAGCCAAGGAAACTCAGAGCAGCACTGGAGAATACCTGCACAGAGCTGCTAAAGCAGCAGTCAGAGCCCTTTGACCCTGCAACACCTGTAAAAATCAGATCTGCAATCTCCTGCCAACCTGCAGCACTGGGAAGCTGAAGACAACTCACCTCAGGATGCAGCAAACCCTGGGTGGCACAACACGTGGAGAGGGAATGATGGGGAAATTGGGTGCTGGAAGACCAATCCAAGAAACTGGGTCCAAATTCTTGGTGGACATCAGAACACAGAAAGGAAACAAATGGATATATTTTCTTTGGGCCTATCACTGCCAAGTTAGCAGCTGCCAGTCAATGTTTCTACTCAACAGAAAGGGAAAATTGTGCTTTTAAGATAAGGACCATAAGAATGAGGATGCTTGAACTATATTATAAGAAAGCAAAGCGGGAAGCAGGATGAACAAGTTAATCCAGGGGACCTACCCAAACCTCCTACTGACAAATCGGAAAGACTGAGGAAACCTCACCCTGCTTTCTGGGCCACAACATGAGACACTGTCAGGTTCAATACACAAATATATCTTCAGCTGAAGCTGTGGGTGTCCAGCTTTTGCCAGGCCACAGCTGCCAAGGTTCACATACACGATATTATTTCCTGGGTTTATAAACAGCTTCAATTCCACTCATGCATGAGAGCCAGGGCTGTCCAGACAGGAATGCTCAAGACCCCTCTGGGACACTGAGACATCCAAAAAGAGCAGTTCTCAGTAAGCTGAGCCCTGGCAAGATGCTAAAGCAACTCTCAACATCCTAACATGGGAGCCCAGAGCTTCTGAAGAAAGAAGACAAATGTCCCATGTGGGTGTACGGAGGACTTCTGAAATTTTTGACCATAGTACCTGGGGATGGCAGGAGAAACTAAACATGCATGACTCTTGAAAGGACAGACACACAGAATCATCATATAAATCTCACAGTTTTACTAAAATCCATAGGTATCACTTATAACTAATGTCTTTTCCTGAAGGCAGGACAGCTGCAGTGTGGAATGGGGACAGGACCTGCCCCAGGGGACATAAACAGGTTGTGGCACCACTGTGAGGAGGGTGAGGAAGCCAATCCCTGTCCCCAGCTCTGATGCTGGAAAAGAGATTGTTTCACACTACCAAAGCAAATTCAGACACTCGTAGGAGAAATCATGAAGAAAATGCATCAGGTCCTGCTTCTCTGAGAAGAAACTCTGTGTTTGTGTGTGTGTGTGTGTGTGTGTGTGTGTGTGTGTGTACTTAGGGAGCATCTTCATCAGAAACAGACTTGGGTGTGGGCCTCTGATCCGTGTGAGGAACACTCAGTGCTACCTTCAGGACGTTGCCTTAGCCATGATTTCATTCTGCAAGTGGATGTGTGGGGGGGGCTGCCAAATGAAAGCTCAGCTTTGGGAAGGCCCTATGCACGATGCAGCCATACCCATGGGAGCTGTGTCAGCCAGCTTCAACCCTCAAGACACTAATCTTCATAGCTGAATCCTCAGCTGCTATAACCAGAGCAATTTTAATTGACATCTACAATTTATGGAAGTGTAGGGTAAGAGCCCTTCTACAGGGAAGTGCATCCAGTCCATGCCTGGTAACCAGATGTTGTCAAGCAAGAGGGAATGGTGGGAAGGTGTGAGGGACAAGGCACAGCAACTTTGAACCTCTGCTGTCTGAGATTATCTGTGCCTCAAGCCATGGTGCAAACCCTCTCTGGAGAGCCATGGGATTTTTGCAGGCAAGAATAAAGGTGTCACTTTTTCTTTTCTTTATGTTTTTGTTTTGCTTTGTTTAGAGGCTTTTTTTGTTTACGTTTGGTCAGAATGTAGTTTCTCCTGGAAGAGCCCAAAAAAATTTAATAATTTTTTCCTGCTACCAAATCCAAATATTTTAAAGATTATATTCTTGGCTTTGTGTCTGTACAGATAAATCTCATAAAAGAAGGAAAAACAACACATTGTGGTTCTTAACATAGCCTGAGGCAGCCCTGAGCCTGGGTCATTATCGGTTACTATGTTGTGAAATAGGTGCCCACAAAGGAGATGGTTCCAAATAAAACCATCTTTGAGCGTGGTGCTCTTCCCTCCCACTCACCAAAGCCAAAAGCTTTGTGTTTGTGTACCATGACTGCCACCACATCAAATAAATCAATACCTGCCTACTACTTAATGTGATGAAGAACAACTTGATTCTTTGCTTTTTTCTCTATTTGAGAAGTCTGTAGGTTTGCATTCACCCCATTATTTTTTATTTCAGATTTTCAGTTCCACACACCACCCGTTCCCCCACTTCAAATGTTTTAGAAAGCTCCAATGCTGTTCCTACAGAAGCTCCTTTACTAATTTTCTACAAAGTGCAGAATAATTTCTTTAATCATCACCCTGGTTTAGGACATTTTGTCCTTTCTGAACAAGTGGTCTCACACTTCTGAGTCATCAGGACTAGAGACTGAAGATGCTGGCTCTGACTCCTCAATGTGCAACACTGAAAGGAGCCAACGTATCCACTTTCAAAGTCCTTGCTGCAAAAATGACTCAGGCACTGAGGAATCTCAGCCTGGTTGAAGGGACTTAGGCTCCCATGGTCTCTGTCCTTATATCTATGTTAAAAAAAAGTATTTCAAGAAATTTTTCAAAATTTATACCTGAAATTCCAGCTATGCTAATTTATTTTTTCTTCACAAGCCCATCACCTGAGCAGTTTTGCCATAATAAAAAGCCCCTATTGATAAAATTCTTTAAGAACTCAATAACTGCCTGTAGTTTCAAACAGTACAAGGGGATGCAGAACCTGAGAGCTGCCTTCAGAAATGCCCTTTGAGACCTGCCTGACCTTCCCATATTATCTCCTCTGCCTTTCTCCCTGCAACAATGTTATACCTAACCCAGAGAGTCAGCCCTCTTCTTTCCCAGTGGAACATCTTCTGTCCATAGTACTTCCTACACCTGAAGAGTGAGAAGTCTCCAGGGAGACCACAGGGCTTTGCAAAATGTGCACAGTGACCTGCCTGGAGCTACCACTCCATGGATGTCTCTGCAGAGTTGGAAAGAGCTTTATCACTGTTGTGATCATGCCAGCAAAGACAGAAACTATGGATGATGAGGTGGGGCAGTGTCGGAGCTTTACCAGGACTCATCTGTTCTGACTCTCTTGACATAACTAAAATATCTCATAAGCAGGGTGGCCATGCCAGCTAAATATTCACCAAATACCACAATAATTGCAATATTCCTTGTTCTTCAGACATCATCCTTAATCAGACCAAACTAAGCCTTCTCTGCTTCCAAAAGTCCTTTAGGTACTACATAGGCTGATACTCCCTCCCAGATGCTCTTCCCAGCCCCTCTCACTGATCCAGGCTCTGCACTCTTTTCATCCCTATTTTCCCACTCCCTCATATATGACAAACAGAAACCTGCTTTTCATCAGCCTACCAATCCCCCATCACATCCCAGTTCAGGCATGGAAAGGGTCCAGAGAAAGCCAGTTCATTACTCGGGAGAAATTATCCCTACTCAATAGTTTCTAAGCACAGCCTTCCAAGGTCCAACCCCTTGGGTGTGTTCAGGAGGTGGCAGTGTCCCTGAATGCTCCAGAGAGCAGCTTCACCTGCTCTGTTCAATGAAGAGCCTGAGCCAGATCTGTTGAGACTCACGAGACTTTTTAGGCTATTTTTAATACTGCTTTGAACTCTTTTTAAATACTCTTTAGACCAAACACACTGCTAGCAATATCTGGATTGCACTCACCTATCTACCCCCTCAGCAAACACATGTGCCTGCATGCACTCACACGTATTTTCATGCCACAGCAGGTTTTTTACAAAAATCTTTGGTACCAAGGGAACCCAGGACAACCACTGTACAATTTACAAGACTCACACAGAGCTCCTCTAGTGTCAGTGTTTGCAGGGTGGGGGGCAGCTCCCTCTGTTTAATTTTTTCTTGCTGAACAAAAGTCAGCTGTGGTAAGAACCAACTTCCCTCAGGAGCACAAGAGGTGCACTTTGTTGGCTGTCAGTTCTGTGTTGTGTTTTATTTTCCAGAAGAGGCCGTGTTATCAGTCCATCTCGGCATCCACGCAGGACTTATCGCTGTGCCATCTGCTGTCACACAGGTGTGCCCGCTGTGCCGCTCCACGCCTGCTTTCCTGGTTTGAAGTGTCGCTGTATCTCACGACACACGAGCCAGCCCCCGATGCCGGCAGCCCCGCCACGCAAAATCCCCTGTGCAGAGCAGCTGATGTCACCCCGCTCCAAGCAGAGGGATGCTCAGACACAGCTTACACGTGTCTGCCTCAGGGAACACCCCCCCTTAAGCTGGGCAGCCCAAACAGGTCCCTAACATCCCCCTCGCTCCCAGGGTGCCCACGGCTCCCTGAGCCCCGGGTCCAGCGCTGGCTCCGGGGATGGGGACAGAGGAGCGCTCCCCGTCCGGGGATAGGGACAGAGGAGCGCTCCCCGTCCGGGGATAGGGACAGAGGAGCGCTCCCCCTCCGGGGATAGGGACAGAGGAGCGCTCCCCGTCCGGGGATAGGCGCTGCTTCTCCCGTCGGACCCTCACCGCTTCCCACGGCTGCTCTCAATCCAGCCGTCTCTCCCGGGAATTCCACCCAAGCTGCGGCCACGCACCGGCAACAGCAAAGCAAAACTCCGGCACCTTTGTGAAAGAAGCGGCTTCCCCGGACAGGTTTTTCCAGAGCGGAGGGGGAGGAAAGCGGCTGCTGCTGCGCGGAGCGGCAGCTCCAGGAGATCGGGAAGGGATCAAACCCTCCTCCCTCGCCGGCCCCGAGGCAGCGGCGGGAGCGGCTCCACCTGCGGGAGCGGCCGGCGGCACCTCCCGGACCCGCTCCTGTTCCCGGTCCTATTCCCGGTCCCGCTCCCGGTCCCGTTCCCGGCACGGCTTCGCGCCCACCCCGGCACCGGCACCGGCACCGGGGCTGCCTCGGTTCCGGCACCCCTGAGCACCGCTGCCCTTTCCCCTCCTGCCCGGCCCCTCACAGCCTCAGCCGTGCTGCTTCAGGCAGCAGCTGGGGATTTCCTCATCCTTCTTTTGCTCCACGGTACAAATAGTAACAATACAAAGGAAATAAACCCTACAGTTTTCTGTGCTGATTCACCTGGATGCTGAGCAGAGCTCCACTCTGAGACACTTCTGCACATTTTCCTTTCCTTTCCTTTCCTTTCCTTTCCTTTCCTTTCCTTTCCTTTCCTTTCCTTTCCTTTCCTTTCCTTTCCTTTCCTTTCCTTTCCTTTCCTTTCCTTTCCTTTCCTTTCCTTTCCTTTCCTTTCCCTCCGGCTCACCTTTCCCTTCCTGCTCTCACACCTCCCACCTCCCCAAATCTTTCCAGTGCCCACCTTCCCACAGGCACTGCACTCGGCTCTCCCAGCCCACCCTGCATTAAACCCAAGTGTGTTTGCAGAAGACAGGTCTCCCCAGTAGTTTCCAAACTCACCTGCAAAATGCTGCTTGCTGCTAGAATCCAGGGCAAAAGCCACCTCATCCCTGGAAGCCGGGATTAAATACATTTGATTGAACCCAGATTTAGAGCCGTTTTGAACAGAAACACCACTTTGGGGAATGCAGAGCAATCCTGAACTGGCAACCTAGCCTAGGCACTCTGCCTTTTTCTCTTGGCTCTTTGGGGATTTTATTAAAGACAGATCTGACGTCACGGTGAAGGACAAGCCCTGCATTTTTCCTCTGGAGAAACTTTTCCTGCCTTCACTTCTTCATTTTTGTGTGTGGTGTTGTCCCACCTCCTGCATTTCAGTGCATCGCCGTGAGCCAAAGGGCTCTTAAAGGGAAAGCTGCAGCGCCGGGGTCCGACACGCTGAGATTTTAGCACAGCTCCAAAAAGCCCAGAGCTCATCCCTCATGTTGCTCATGGCATTCAGACTCTTGCAATGTAGCTAGTACAGCAAGAAATGTTTGATCTGGCTTTACTGGTTACACTCAATGACATGACACGTATATAATTATTCACAGATGTTTGATTTATTTGAGTTTTTAAAAGAGTGGCTTCATTTGAAGAGCAAAACATTTGTCCTGCAAGCACACCCTGTGGGAAGCAGTCTGATGACTCCTTTGGGACTCCCCTCTTTACACAGCAACCCTGGATCACACGATCCCCTGCCATGCCACACATGCCTTCCATGATTTCAGTGTTTAGGAGTGTGGAATACTCCTGGGCCCGGTCATACTTCTGTCCTGTGCCAGCAGTGGGCATGGCAAATGTTGTCCAGGTACATGGCAGTGCAAGCCTCACCCTGAACTCAAACCCCACCCCAAACTCTCTGATCACCTGCTAATGTATACCCTGATTTTAGCGGAGGCATCTCTGATGTATTTTTCTCCTTTTACCTAGGCACAGGTATAGTATTTTCCCCAACTATTGCAAATCTGAATTTGAAAGGATTTAAAGTCTCTTTCATCCTTAAACTGAAGTAGAATATTATAAGGAAAATGAGTACTTGCAAAGGGAATGAAAATCCTGTTAAACAGCTTCACAGGTCTTAAACACAAGAAAGAGTTGATTCATGGGCTAAAATAAGTGTCAAGGTAAATTTAAAAGTAGGCAAACCTTTCTGCTTGATGTGACAGGCTGGGCAGTGATGGGTGGGTGAATCACTCTGATGGCCAAACTAGAACTGAGATGTTTCCTTAACTTCTGCTCAGCTTTGGTTACCTCCTGGAACCAGGTGTGCCAGGTTGGGTTGGGATGAGCCACTCCCAGCCCCCCACCCTAAGCAGCCATCCAACATAAGGACATGGAGCTGAGCTGGAGTGAGTACAGAGGAGGCCACTAAGATGATCAGAGAGATGGAGAACCTCTCCTGTGAGGAAGGGCTGAGAGAGTTGGGGTTGTTCAACCTGGAGAAGAGAAGGCACCAAGAAGACCTTATAGCACCTTCTGATACCTAAAGGGGCTTCAAGAGAGCAGGGGAGGGTCCTTTGGCCTTCATGAGGTGATTGGACAAGGAGAAATGGCTTTATGCTGAAAAAGGATAGATTTAGATTAGATATTAAGAAGAAATTCTTCCCTGTAAGAATCGTGAAAGACTGGAACAAGTTGTCCTGAGAAGCTGTGAATTCCTCATCCCTGGAAGTGTTCAAGACCAGGGGCTCTGATCTTATATGGGGCTCTGAGCAACCTGGTCTAGAGGAAGATGTCCCTCCCCACAGAAGGAGGGTTGGAACTAGCTGATCTTTAAAGTCCCTTCCTACCCAAACTATTCTATGATTCTATTCCATCTCTTCTGGGGATCTGGTGCTGTGTGGGGTTTGCTCCCCAGACTTGGCACAGGTGAATGCTCAAGGCTGGGGCTGATGGATGGGGTGGGGAGGGTGAGGAATCTGTGATCCAGTAACTTCTGGTCACAACTTCTATCCCTTCATGCTGTGTGACAAGACATGGGCAGTTTAATGGTTTTACACCAGCTGGATCAGGGAGCTCCAAAAGCTCAGATTATTTGTGTGACAGTCTGGACAGACAGCTGCTCTGGGAGATGATTCAACCAGAATTAAATGCAAACTGAAGGAAGCTCCACATGCTGCCTTCCTCCTCCAGCACCTTCACCCCTACCACAGCCCCTTCCCAGGATTCATAACCCTGAAGACCAGGCTCAGGACTGTGTTTCCTGTCAGGTTCCTCCAAGACTGTGTCTATTCTCCCTTGTCTATACCCACCCTTTTTTCCTCACTTTCTCCTCTGTTTGTTCATTCCAGCTTTTTCTATTTCAATATTTCTCTCTCACCCTTCTGTCATCAGCACATCCTTCCTCCTACATCGCTGATATTCAGCCACAGGGATTTCATAGGGATTCTCTTTCTCTATTGAGTAACATAGAGAAAGAGATCCCCCATTGCTGCACTCTTGGTGTCACCCAGGTGGTGTTCATCTGCATGTGGATGCCACTGAGTGCCAGACTTTGGGGTCCAAACTTTGTGAAGTGAAAGGAGCATTTTGAGAGTGCCATTCCCCTGTCCTAAGCAAAATGGCCTTTCAAAAAAAAGTGAAACTAGTTGGGTTAGCCTAGGGTAAATGGCTTAGATGTAAATCTGATAGCTAATATTTCATACAAATTGTGATTGCTAGCTTGGAGATGAAGGGGCCATGATAGCAGGTCTAGCAAATATAACTTTCCAAATGAAGGAGGAATGAGACTTCAAAGCTCCTATGGTATCAGACGACAACATCAAGGGAAAGAGCACTTCAGAAATGACATTAAAATGGCATTGTGTTGGTTTGGGTTTTTTCCCAAAAAACATTTGGTTATCTCTCTCTCTTTGATTACTTCTTCAGCATATTTCACTGCCTCAGTGAATTCCTTAGAAAATGCTGTGGTCAAGTGTGTCAGCAAGGATGAAATCATTGAGATGTGGACATCTGGCTGTTTGAAGCTCCACAGCCCACCTCACTTGGGCTGTGAGAGTCTGTCATGTGGCGATCACAAACCAGACACTCTGTCTTAGCTTGGACGAGACAGGGATCAAGGACTGGGCCTGCAGCCCCAGGGCAGGGGTGCTGAGACATCCATCTGCCTGAGCAGCCTTCCTGATACTGATTCCTGTGTGGATATGGCACACTGGTGCACTTGGAGGTGTGCCTGGGTGTAAGGTTATTTCACTAAATCCCAAATGACAGGGACATTTCAGCTCCTGTTGAACTCTTTGATATGAGCAGCCCAAACCTGGTCTTCTGTGAGCTCCCAGGTCCCTCTAAGGATGACAATGCTAAAAAAGATCACTGCAATGCTGTATCACCCTGGCTTGATCTTGGGGAGTCTTGTACTGACCCCAGTAAATGGAAGCTCTAAAGACACTTCTCTGTCTAATTCAAAGACTTAAATTCAAGATCTTCAAATGATGGAAAAATTCATGTTTTGATGACTTCAGTTACATTCACTATTAAACATTTGTGCCGTATTTCAGTCTGAGTTTGCTGGTTTCATCTTTCTGCCAATGTCTGCTTGGCCGATGAGGATTCAGCGCCTTCTTCCAACATATAAATATGCAAAGGTTCCATAAATCACTGCTGACTCTTCTCTTTAATAAAACAAGGAAGCCACATTGTTTTTAATTCTCAGTGTCGAATTGGATTTTTGGACCTTGAGCTTAATAGTTTTATGACTTTTATCTCTTTTTTTTTCCCTTTCTGTGGGCATTATATCTGTGAATGCCACTATCCATCACTCTACAGCCATCCACAGGGAACAGGAAATAAGCAGCATTTCCCAGTTCAAGCTAGCTCTGATTCTGTCAGGCTAACACTTTAATATCACTTCTTCCTAAATATATCCCTTATGCGTCTTGAACACATAAGCAGGTTTCTCAATTTGACTTCATTTTATAGTCTTCTTAGAACAAATAAACTGGGAAATAGATTGATTTATTTTATGTTGTTTGATGTGTCTGACACTTTTACTGAAGGCTGTAGCCAGCCAAAGAACACAGGGACTACTAAGAACAGAAAGAGAGCTCAGGGAGGATGGGTGCTGTTTTCTCTTGCATATGTGTGGCAGGAATAGCTCCTTGACTGTAGCTGATTTCCTTTGTAAACAAGTGAGATCAGAGTCTGCCTACAAGTCCAAGGGGAAAAAAACACCTTGGACTTTCCTGACTCATAAAAGGTAAAGGCTGTGTCATGAATCTGACTTTTAAATGAGCCAAACAAATAGCTGTGTTAGTTTCCTATCAGGAAACTGCTTTTTCTTCTACTTTTCTCCATGCCAGGGTGATGAAGGTGACAGCCTTTTCCATCAGGAGGAAGGCTGGGATTCAGGAAGAGCATACTGGAATGGAAAGGGAGGTGAGGAAGTCAAACTGCACCATCAATTATTGTTGTTGCTATTGTCACTGCTCAGGTGACAGGAAAGAGAGTTACATCAGCCTGGGCCTTTGAAATGTCAAAGAAGCATTAGAAACAAGAGCAAGAAAACATCTGTTGTAGCTGACTCTCGATACCATCAAGCATCTGAACACTCAGCCAGCCCCACTTCAGCACAGGTGAATATCTCAATTTCAGAGCTGCTGGCCTTTGCAGACGAGACCTGACACCTGAGTGAAAGAAGCTGCTATACTGCAGGAGGATTCACTCTTTTGCTGTCTAAAGAATCTTCCCAAAAAAGAAGATGGACAAGAATCACACTGTGGATAGAGAGCCAAAAGCTCCTTTGCTCCTGTTCAACCTTGTGTCCCCCTGATCCAGTGATGCAGAAGGTACCAGGGGCTAAGGTGGTAAATCCAGCACTGAATTCCCTCAGTGCTTTAGAAAATGCCAGATGAAGGGGTTTGCCTTGGAATGTTACTCAGCCCAGGTTTCCATTACTGAGTATACATGCACCATGCTGTGTGACTTGAACTCCTCACGCCAGAATATTTGTGAGGCTGATCATACACCCAGCTGCTAAACAGAAAATCAGCTGGTCCAGGTAAAGCAGCCTGACTGTCAGCACTCCAGGACCAGCTGGTCATTTCTCCAAAGAGCTGGTGTAAATCAGCTCCACTGATTTAGGCGAGGCAGCAGCCAAGTCTGAAAAATGGAACATTCAATATTTAATTCATTCATGCAGCCAAAACAATTTATTCCCACCATTTGAGTGAGACTTGCCTTTGAGGAGACATGACTGTGGTTTCATCGCCCATAAATAAAGTCAGATTTATTAGGACAGGTCTTCAGCTGGTGTCAATCTGTGTGACTCTTGATTTCAGCAGTACTTATCTGGCTGACAGCAGCTGAGCTGTTCCACTGTGAGCAAAACTGTACAGGCATCAATGACAGTAGCTAAGAAACAAGTCATTAAAATACTGCTTTCTGTAGTTTCCCATCTAAAAGATTGTAGAACTTTATATCAAGTTGCAAATCTGTCTTATATTAGATTTTTAGTTACTGATGACAGTGACAGATCGTATTTTCTTCATTGCCCTCAAAAGCAATGGCCTCACTATTGTGTTCATCTGTTCTTAAATTCTCATAATTTCCTGATGGACATTTATGTGGGCAAAACACATACCCTGATGGTTTTGAACTAGTACCAGGCATTTGTAACAACAACAAAAATACCCTGGAGTATCCAGTGCTTTTCCTGAGTAATTGTCTGTCTTAATATCTGCCTGCAAACCCCCACCAATTTCTTAATTAAAGATTTCAAATAGAACTTTGAATAAAAATTAATAACAATAATTTAAAAAACCCAAAAACAAACAAACAAAAAACCAACCCCAAAACCAAAACCAAAACAACCCCAAAAAACAAAAACACAAAACCATCACACAAGTAATATACTGAGCTTTAAAAATAATTAACGACCAAAATGAACAGGCCATAAAGAATGCAGAAACTGCCAGAAATTTGAAAAAACTCTTAATAATTCCTTGCAGTAGAAAAGTAGCCTTCTGGAAATAAATATTTACATAATATTTACTAACCAATAAAAGAAGCTGGCTTATTAATACATACTGAGTGTGAGCCTCAGCTGGTTTAAGTATGAAGTCCTTGGAGTTGCATTGATTTGTGCCATTCATGGATGCAATGCATTATTCATAAATATTAGTTCAACTATTTGAACAAATGCAGGGGAGGAATTAACCTTTGGGCTTGCCTCTCCAGATGCTTTTCTTGATGCCCATTAAAAGAGAGGAAAGTATATTGGCTAACAAACTATGAAAGGATGAAGAACCCAAACAAATATTGCACACGTTCCTGAAACGGCACAGCCCTCTCCCTTTGTAGGTTTGTCAGCTTCATATCCTGGTCTCCTGGACAAGTTATTTTTTGATGTGCTCCAAAAAATGATGTCACCCACTGCAGATAATGTCCACATGCTGGAAATTCTATTCTCTAGATCAGTGACCACAGAATTCCAGTGATCACAGAATTGCAAAATTATACATTCATCTGGCCCTTTTTATTTCTACTAGTGCTGCAATATTCTGCACTCTCTGGGATGGAGTGGGCTACATGAGAAGGGAAATCTCCTCTGTTCTCCTGGAAATTCTAGTCTAGAGAAGACTAGACTCAGATTTGAACTTTTCAGTCACACACTGAGGCTTCCCAGAACTGTAGATATGTCTGTGAATTTCCAAGACTGGGTTAGATTATACATATATTTGTTTGGGGAAAAACCCAACCAAACAAGCCCATGAAATTGCCTTAAATGTACAAGAAGTAAAGGAAGTCTATAAAACAGAACCATCTCCTGTCTGAGATGTCCTTGTTCTTTTTTTTTTTTTTTTGAAAGTAGGTCTGCTCTTCTAGCCCAAGTGTTGTTTTTAAAATATTTTATTAATAAATGCAGATAAATCATACTTTTCTCTTATTAAAGAAAATAATAATGAAACCTTGTGGGATGTTTAGAAAAGTTATGAATAAATTCCCAAGAGATCAAACCTGTTTGAAACATGAAATATTTGAGGACCAAATATTTTCCCTCTATGGCCCAAGTATCCAAATTCTGCATTCTAACTCTGGTAATATTTTATTCAAAGTTTCCTGTGGTATTTGGTTGGTAAACGTTTCCCTTTCAACAGAGCTGCTTTCAGTCTGTGTTTTCTGGGGAAATGGAGTTTATGCAATCACTTTGTACATGTTCATGTCTGTCTGTCTGTGTGCCTTTGCAGTAATTTTTAAGCCTTTTGGACAAAACCAAGCCAAATTTTGTGTAGAAAGTTGGGTATTTCACTGAAGATGGCATTCGTGTTTTGCGAAAGGAAGCACCGAGGAAGATAAGAGAGGCCACTGAGTATCACACCTTTGGGAAAAGTGGTGTTTACTCACACACCCTTAGAGAAGCCACACAGCTGAGACCTCTCAGCCTGCAGGAAAACAGCTTCAGCTGGAGTTTGCAGCCAGCCACCAGAAAAATCTGTGGGGAAAACAGCTTTATTGATGTAGTGCTCACAAAAATACTTCTGCTTTAGGAACACATAGTCCACATGCTCTCAAGTTCTCATATTTTTATTTTTTTATTTCTTGCAAGCAGAACTTTACACTTCCTCTTCTCCCACCCCATGCCAATATTTGTCCTTAACTTGATCTTGGTTATAAAAGCAAAAGAGTTGAAAACAAAGGTATCCATTTTCACACTACCACCTTAGGAAGTAAAATACTAATTCCATTCCAAATTCCTGTCTGGATGCTTTCAAAGTGCAAAGATACAGTCACTTTCCAGTAATACAGAGTGGTTCTGCCCCAAGAAGATGAATAAATTAAAGGTCTGATGATATCGGCTCTTTCAGACCTCTTCTCCTCAGCAGAAGGAGGTCTCGCCTATGGAAAGCATTCAGAATATACACATTTTTATTACCATTGATAATTGCATTTGAAACATTTAAATAATACGATAATGAAGATAATAAACAACTTTTCCATGCCCTGGAAGGTGTTCACCACACTGCCTGCTACCATTCAATGTCAGGTTTAGAAAATTAGAAGCATTATGACTCTGTTTCTTAATTTCATTTGGACACCATTGCCAAAACAACAATCCCGATGCAAAGAAAGGAAACAGGGCACAGGAGGTGATGTATCACACCTGGAATGCCAGAGCAGATCACTGCCCTAAGCTCTGATCTTTGTGATCAATTCTACTTTTTTCCATCCCTCCCCAGTGTGATAAAACTTTCCACCTTCTCCTGAACTGAGAGCACCACACACAGTGATCACTGTTTCCCTCTGGACTTATTTTTCCTTCCTCTTCTCCTGTCACCCTTCTGGAGCAGAAGACATGATGTAGACTTGAATTCAACCTGAGGGAAAAGGAGAAGAACAGGCTGGATCAAGGCACTGACCCCACATGCTCAGGGAAAAGGCTGGAGCAGTCGGCATCTACCTTGATCCAGCAAATGTTCTTTTTCTTCATCACATGAAAAAATGGATTCTGTCAGTTCTTTCCCTTTAATATGGCTTTGGTCCATCTCCCTTTAATCTCACCCAAAGTGGTTGAGTCCCTGAAGAACTGCTAGGCTGCACATGTTCAGCCAGGACAGGCTTCCAAACAGAAATTTAGACAAGGAAGATATATTTTGGGACACTGTATGAGACCTCACAGGGGATCCACAACACTGTGCTTCTTAGGCTGCATTAGTTATCTCTGGGTTTAAGCACCAGAAAAATATACAGAGGGTAAAGCCTGTAGTCCTCATATTGAGCAAAAATTGGGGCCAGCATGGTGTCTGGTTTTGGTTGGCTGGTTGGTGTGTTTGTTTCCTTTTCCCCTTTTATTTGTACAGTGGGACTGTTGTCGTTGTCTTCTGTTACCTCCCAAGGGCAACTCAGGTAGAAAAATATCTGACCCATTTGGTAGGCTTCAGGCAGTTGCTGAGATTACAACGTGGCCAAGTTAGGAGACCTTTCGTATGTTAAAAATCTCTTGGCATTATTTATTCACCATGTGCTGGGTCAGGGTTCTTGAAATGTGCCCAGGGAAAGGGTCCACAGAGGTGATGGAGAGGCCTGGCTTCCATCAGGGTACCAGCGACAGAGCACAGCTCCTGGCAAGGGACCTCCTCAGGTGGGAGCCATCGCACCCTCTCCCCTGCCTCAGGACTCCAGAGTGATTTTGGAGCAGGGAAGGATATGGGCTGAGAGCAGGGCCAAGGCCCTGAGCCTCTAGTGAGTAGACTGGAGATGAAGAGGAAGAATGTGAGGGAGAGGGAGGCAAGGGAATACATCTGAGTACAAAGTCAGAGGGCTGGAAGAGACTAAAGGGCTCCTCTCGAGTCACCCCTGCCCCAAGGCACAACCTGCATTAACCAAACCCTTATTGACAGATGCTTGTCTAACCCTGTCTCTGGTGAGCACAGCTCCTTCCCTCTACTCTCTGCAGTGACCTCTTCCACACATCCCCTCTCCTCAGAGAGTTAAGCCCAATCTCTACCTGAAATCTCTCTTGCTGCAGTGTAGGTCCACTGTTTCTTGGGCACACTGGGAAAAAACAAATCTTTTCTTTGATCTTCATTGCAGAATTTAATGAGTTTAAAGACAACATAAATATATATCCACTGCAGCCTTCTGTCTTTTCCTTTGAGGGGCCCCAAACCAGAGCGAGCACTGGGACTAGACACACAATCCTTCTTTATACTTCCTAGAGTTCACTTCTCACTCCCTTCTTCATGGCCTAGACTACTTCTGCAGGAAGCCACCTATTCCCACTGTAGTGGTTGCTCCATCTGAGGTCAATGACTGCTAAGCCAAAATAGGCCTCAGCTGAACAGGCACAAGCCTGTTCTTCACATCTGGGAGAGCCAGTCTGGTCATCACTCCAGTGGAAGAGGGAGGATGTCTGCAACACCACTTAAATCTGCTGGGATAATATAGTTGACAAAAGCAACAAAATCTCAGCATCAGCAGCCACCCCCAGATATGCTCTGGCAGGATGAGTAACCTGCAGGGCCTTAAATCTCCCCTTCTCTGTTATTTCCCCTGTGTTAATTTTCATATGATAAACGCACATCAATCCTGGTAATGCATCCTTGGAGAAAATAACTAAGTCGGTGTTGTTGATACAACTGAGGAGCCTGAGGCAACCCCATGCCTGCTGCTGTCCTGAATGCCTTTATGAAATAATTACTCCATAGGTTCTCCATGGGATCTTTTATTTTCAAACCTAGACTTGCACCATCAGCAGATGTGCTGCTGTTCAAGACAGAAAGATTTTGAAAGACCCCAGGCTACATTCCAAAGCCCCTCTCCAGCTTTTCCTCCAGTACAAGAGAGCAGCACAGAAAACCCCTGCTCCTACCAGATAGCCATCCATACTACAGGATTGAATCTTGGTTAAATTCCCAACTCACTTGAGCAAATTTCACGTGAAATAGTGGCAAAAGCCTTCCTACAGCCAAGGTGAAATCACATCACAGCAGCTTCACTCTCTTCTACAGTACATACTCTGTCTCCCACATCTTCAAGATCTGTCAAGTTTGGTGTTTTTTTCATCATTATTTGGTTTTCAAAGTGATCCAAAATGGTCTGTTCCACTTGTTTCAATGCTTTTTCTAGGTGTTGACAGTATACAGATTGGTCGATAACTCCCTAGCTCTTCCCTTTCTTTCAGAACATCAGACTCATATCTGCCCTTTTCTCTCCCTCCTAGGTCTCATATATCCTTCAAGGGAGTGGCTAGCCAGTTTTGCAGTTTGAACCAAAACAAAAAAATCTGTGTTTTTACTAAAATCCCTTAGCCTGCCTTTTGCCTGCTGTCAGTTTAATTGCTCCTCCCCACTCCCTGGTATTACCATGTTAGTTATGGACTCACTGCAGTTTTAGTGAAGGCTGAAAGGTGAAAGGCATTAACCACTTCAGCCCTCCAGGCATTATTAGCTTTCCTCCCTTGCTAAGTGAAGGGCCAGCTTCTTCCTTCATCTTCTTCCTTCTGCTGAAATATTAATGGGAAGCTCTTTGCTATCTGTCCCTTGTTAGTTGTGCTTCGTTTTGTGCTTTGGCCTTTTTATGATTTTGTCCCTATGTGCTCCAGCAATTCTTTTATAGGCATCTGTAGTAAACTGACCTAGTTTCCACCTCTTGCATGTCCTCACTGAGCATCTGGCTGATGCATGGAATTGCCAGTCGATAACAGTGTAGGCTGTGATTCACCTCCAGGCTGGAGACTGGGAGAAACCAGGATCCTCTAACAACTCATTTCCACCTGAAGAAATATTCTAGGATTGCAGCTTCTGTGGGCAAAGAGAAACCCCAGTATTGCACTGGATTGAGAAGCAGGTGCCTAACAAAGAGCTGTGCCATCAAATGACAGAAAGATGTCAACCCTCTGTATTCAGTTGTAGATGTCTCTTTCTTACACTCTCCTTGAAAACTGAGGCATGGGAATTTTGAAGAGAAACGGGATATTAGATGGTCTCAAACTCACACCACTCTTCATTAATCCTCTCCCACCTTTTCTTAAAATTTTGCTCTTTTGCTCTAGAAAAAAGTCAGAATGGCAACAAGCCCAACTCTGGCGTTTCTTGTGTCACCTCCCCCGGGAGCTGTAAGTGCTTATTGAGGGATAGCTGTTTCCACTGTGCGTTCCTGTGGAGAAGTGTGGTGAAGAAAGTGCTGGACTAAATTATCTGCTCTTTGAATTATTGTCATGAATGATAAAACAGATGTTTCTTATGCATGAACTTTTCATGATCTTGGGCTGCTGGCTGGTGGGATAATCAAATATTATTACAGCATGGAACAAGGAGTTGTAACGGGCATATAAATCCCAAATCTAGCTCCCGATGATACAGTTTTTTCCACAGCTTATCCCTTAAACCACACACGTGCTAGTTCTTGCACATCCAGCAGCATTTTCTGTACCAGTTCTTAGATGGAAGTGAGACTTTTGGCAAATTATTTGGAAAACTCCATAAAATGTATACTCCTTCTTCCTCAGCTAATGCTAAGCTCAATGTCCTTCAGTGTGCTCAAGGTCTCTGGAAGGTTCTGGGGCATGATTGTTTCTGTTGCCTTGTCCCAGGTGAGAATGTTTATTCTTACACCTACCATTAGCATGCCCTGGGCTTCGCAGGAGAAAATGCATCAAAGCCCTTTGCACTGCCCCAGGGACACAAAGCAGCCATAAAGCAAGCTAAAGTACTTAATTGCTCTGCTCCCCCAAAGCAGCATAAAAGAGTTGGAGCTCCCTGGAGAATCCAGCATTTACAGAGTAGTTTCTGTTGTATGAAAGGCACAACTCTTAAAATCATAGACATAA
Organism: Pachycephala philippinensis; assembly: GCA_013397055.1. Classification (NCBI taxonomy): domain Eukaryota; kingdom Metazoa; phylum Chordata; class Aves; order Passeriformes; genus Pachycephala; species Pachycephala philippinensis. The sequence goes on along the minus strand of VWZT01013823.1, from coordinate 665,469 downwards.
TGCTCGAAGGGATTTTAGATCACACAGTCCAACTTTTCACACCGAGGTGGGCTCAAGGTTAGAGGTAGGTTACAGCTGATGATGTTTGCTTACACCTTTTTATGAACCGAAGGTGTTTATACAATATGTGTCTGGAGACAGCTTTGTGCCTGCCCATGCAGAATGGCTGAGCCCTCAGAATAGATTTGCACACCATATCCTCAGCCTGCTCTTTCTGTTTGCTGTGCAGTTTTCATCCCTACTGTAGAGCAGCTGACAGGAACCAGCACTGGAGACAGCAGCAGAACTCCCTTTTCCCAGGAGCTCCTGGGACTTGAACCAGGACTCAAACTTGCCACCATATGAAAGGTTGTGACCCTGCATTTGGGATCCAGGCCAAGCCTTTCTCCAGCTGCTTTGCTGGTAGACAGCAGTGCCCCGCTGAGACTTGCCTTTCCAGTGGGCTTGAGTATATGGAGAAGAGCTGAATATCCCTGACATTCTGTACATGCTGATCTGAGGTCAACCCTAGATTATGTGACTGCCATATTCTCTCTTTGTAAACAGAAAAAAAAGGAGTTTTTGTATAAATGACTCTCATCTTTAGCAATTCCTTGCATCACTTCCTTGTATTCACCCTACTAATCATGAGGTTAAGGAAATACTGCTTGAAAGATGCGGTAATGACTTGGAGCCCAGCACAAGCAGTAAAAAATTGCACTGTTTTAGGAAATATTGCCATTATCCTATAAATATGGTATATCTGCATAGTCTCTCTCTTAGCACATGTGGACCACGGAGAGGAAATTTTATTACATCATCACATTATCATGTGCAGTTGGCCAGAATTTTGGGAGCTGTTCCTTAACTCCAGATCAGAGAGCAAAAAGAGGAAAGAAACAACTGACAGGCAGAGCTGTATCAAGGTAGAATGTTCAATTTTTTAAAACAAATTTTCATCTGAGACAGTTGTACAATGGTAGAAATATAAACCCACTTTCCCCCAATTTGGTCACAGTTTCTATGGAACAAAGTCCTTTGCATGCAGTTTATGCATGTGTTGAAGTCATTTGCTTGGCTGAGCTCTCTGTCTGGTCTGCAGTCACAGCCAGCTGATCCAGTGGAGTCCATGGGTTAGTTTATCCTCCCATACACAGGTGTGGACTTCTGAAGATGAACCATCCCCTCAACCGCATGGACACCACTGCCTGGTTCTCCATGGAATCACAGAATGGTTTAGGTTGGAAGGGACCTCAAAGATCATCGAGTTCCAACCCCTCTGCCATGGACAGGGACATCGTCCACTAAACCAGGTGGCTCAAAGTTTGACCCCACAGGGAACCTGCGTTGGTTTGGTCACATACAGAGATGTGATCTATGTGATCTCAGAACTACTCACCGACTTCTGTGGGAATCTGCAGAAGACACCCTTCCATGGAACTGAATGGTTTTGGGGGTTAGATTTGTTTGAATTTTCTGTGAGGAAATTTGCTACATGGTGGAAACGATTCATTGATGATTATGCAACACCAGATACGTACATGGGAGTCTGAGCTACCAGCCAGATTTGCTGGTGCTTGATTGTTACCAATAAATGAAGAAAAATAGGTTATAAAGAACAGAGAAAATTTGGGGAACTCATATATCCTGCTTCATAATCCTTTGTTAAAAACCAAGATGTGCCTACACATATGAATGAAGTGGGCTTTGAAATCTCTGTACAGTAATACATAGATACAGCTTATGCATTACCTGCTCAGAGCAGGGCCATTTTTACAGGATTTAAGACCACCTTTCTTGCATCCTGTGAATTACAAGTCACAGAATATCACCCAGATGCCTGCAATCAGATCATGCTAAAGAATTATCTTGAAAAGCATCCAGCCATGGCTGGAAACAGCAGGAGACTGAGCAGCCACCACTCACTGACTTTTTCAGCAATCTAATCGGTCTCCCTTTGGAGAGACTGGTAGATCTTGCCTCCACCCTAAGCTTGTCTCATGTTAACTGATAGTTTTTGTATTCTGCACAACTTCTCCTGGTGTTTTCTCCATGCCTCCGAGAAGCACCTCATTTTTCTTACCTAGTAACTTACAGAAACCAAATTTTCTAACAACTTGCTTATTTCATTGTGAGATATTTTCTTGCTGCCCTATTTTTTTTTTCCTATGGCTTTTCTATGCTTCCTGTGCAATTTTTCAGCATCCCTTTAAAAACAGAGTTATCAGGCCAAGATGTAGTACTCCAGTACACACTGCTGCTACAAGACCAGGTAGAAATCACATCCCTTCTCTTACTCACTTTCCTCCTCTGTGGGTGTCTGATGATGACATTAGCGATGTCATTTCCCCCAGCATCATTCTTAAGGTTCAAATTCATCTGTGCATCCAATATCATCTTTAGGTCTGCTTTGGTCTGTGCTTGTAGGACTCAGCTGCCACCTTCATTCACTTGTATTTACTTCGAATGGGCCTAATTTACAAAATTTTTCAGCATCTCTATTATTTCCTAATCACAGGAAAAAGGTAGAAGTCTGACAAGCTTTGTGCCATTGGGAAGCTCTAGTTTCAACTCCAAAGATGCTGATAAAAACTGGGGTTTGGACAAATTTCTGTGAAATACACTGAGACCTATTGCTTAATAAAATCTACTCACTAAAAAAAGTAAATAAATTGATAACTACCAGTCAAGTCGTGCTTTAATCCATTAATATTTGTGCTTCAGTGTTGTACAGGGCATATTTTATCGTAGTTTCTTTAGAACATTATATGCTATTAAAATGCTAAAATATCTAGAGCATGTTCAAGTTATGCAGTCTCCTTATTCACTCAGTTTACTGCCATATACAAAGCATCAGTTTTGTTAAATAAGAGCTATTTGTATATTAACATGTCATTAACAGTCATTAATTGCAGTCCTAGCCTTGAGCCTTATTGTTGTTTTATGAACATGTCTCTTTGTCATACAAACAGCTCATTGGCCTTGAGCTTATCTTTGCATTGTCTTGTTTGTCTTCAACAAACATCGGCAGAGAATTAACATTTTTCCAGTCATTTGTAGTTTCCCCAGTATCATGAGATTAAAAGGAAACATCACGGAACCAGACACCACATCAGCTTCACTTTAAGATGCCTGAGTCAAAGTTATCCAGACCTGCTGCTGTTTCTTGTTCTCCGAACCACTACAGGTTCAGAAGGTATTTTGTCATCCTCCTGTGACCTCAGTGTATCACCCTGCTTTCTCCCAAATACAGACTGGAAGCATGCTACCTTCATTGTTACTAGCATTTAAGTTGTTCCTGAAATACTTAAAAAAACTGTCCTTCTTCCTGTCTTTGGCCCTTTTAACTCTGGATAGTGTTCAGCTTCTCTTATCAGCCACCTAAACAGAGAGAAATCCCAAAACATATTCCCAACCTTTTCATTTGTAATATTATCTTATTTTTAAATTGTTTTCACTCACTGCTTTTACTTGCCTATTGTGTTTTTAAACTAAAACTAGAGTGCTTTTTTTTCTTTTCTGCAGTTTTGACACCTTTTCTATCAACAAAGTCCAAGTGCTATCCCTGATGACTTTTCTTTCTTTTAGTGCATGTTTAGTTGCAATTCTCGAGTTTATGGGCAAACCTCACTGCTTCCATTTCTGCTATAAGAAATGCTGAACAAGTGATAAAAAGAGTTTGAAAGTTCAGGAGGAGATTCCCAGCATACAAACACATGAAGCATCCAAAAATAATAACTAAAAAATGTAAATCAGTACAAGCGATCTATTGGTGATTTTATTAAAGCATCTACCTGAGTGCATCAGAGCAGTCCACAGGGTATTGGTTTGATTATTTGGATAATTAAGCCACTGCCTGGTTGTGTGACCACTGTCAACTTTTTCTCTGTATTTGTCCTTTGAAAATGAACAGATAACAATAAGTAAATTATACACTAAGTATCTATGTTTAAGAAGAGTTCAGTGAAGGCTGCAGATGCAATCATGAATCTGATGTTCTTAACTGTCTGAAGACTTAACTTGCAACAATAAACTTTTCATCTGCATATTTCCCCTTGTTTGTTTGCTTTTTTAATATGCAGTTTCCCAGGAATCTGGGGTTTTTTTACTGAACGAAGAAAACAGATTTCTTTTCATATATTGCTGTTTGTTTGCTTGGTTTTCTAATATGCTGCTCCCATGGAGTTCTCCTTTTTTTGTGGTAAGAGGAGAATCCCACAATGTTTTTGCATCAGTCTCCACGCTCAGCTGCAGCAGCACAGCTCGAGCTGTGTCTCAAGCTCTGGGGCAGAGAGCAGACACAGAGCTGGTCTGAAGCCCTTGCAGGAAACCTCTGAGCCACAGCCTGCCAGGTGTTAAGCAGTGCTGTGCTGCTGATCCTGATGTGGTGGGCACAGGTGAGTTTACAGAGAGATCTTGTCTTTTTTTGCCTCCTGCTTTTATGTCTCTCTACTCCTGTCAGTGTGGTTTTGCTGATATAGGCCATGCTGTGTAAAACATGAATATGTGTGGCCACGCATTCATGTTCCAGCACTGTTAACAGGTTCACAGAATCTTCTTGAGAATCACCAGTGACAGAAAAATGCTGGTTTTATGACTAAAGTGCAGCTCAGGTGAATACATCTGGAATTCCACACAATAAAAGAAACAGGCAAATCTCTTAACCCTAGCCTTCCTTGCAGTGAAATTTTTAAGGGCAGCAGACAGAAGGGCTCTTCTTGCATTTCTCAGAAAGATTAGAATAGTGCAGGAAGTCTGACAGATGTCTCTATAACTGTGCTATGACAAGGTTAGGTTAAATATTTGTGTTGCTCAAGTCTCATGCTGCATCACCACTGAGGCTGTTGCTGAGCACTTTGTGACCTACCAGCTGTGAAGGCAGTGCAGGAGACACAGGGAGCAGAGGAGGCTACTGAAATCTGTGGAGGATTTCTTTGCAGATGATGGGATTACTCCTGGCAGGGTGCGTCCCTCTCCATAAAGCCATCGCTGGCTGAACTTTCAAGGGCTGAGTGCCACCAGCTGTGATCTTCTGCTCTGGAACACTTTTTAGGAAACTACTAGAAAATGTGATTTCTGTAGTCATTCAAATTAATTACAGATTGAACATTTGTATAGGAAACTTAAACTCATGGCTGTATGTCCTGACTTTCCTCAGCATTTTTTAAAATGGGTTTTGTTCTGCAGATGCTGGAAAACATGTTTCTATTGGAAATTCTCTTGAAGAGTTGCAAACAACATGCTTGCAATTCAAAGTTCTGTGCTTGTCTCTCTATTTTTCTGCTGAGGCCACTTACTAATCCCACAATTACGATCTTGTTTTGATGATTTCAGGTTGCAGGACGCAAAGTATTAATGACACCAGCAAGAGTCACACGACCTATTGGTTGACCCCAATCTCTGAGTGATGTACTTGTCTGTTTCCACTCTTGACTAGTGGATTGGAGGATAAATTCCCACCGTCAGGTAACACCAGCCGAAATACACTTTCAAGTCCACTCCCTCGATCCTTCACTTTGACTTAATACTGATTGTAACTTGTGCCTTCTTTTGGAGTGAACTATCTCTTCCTGAAACACAAAACCTGCCATGGGGCACAATTCAGCTTAAGGGCCCTTCCCACTAAACAGGATGAGTAAGTCTTTGTGTTGGTTTTGCATGGCCTGGTTTTAGGTAGCAGGAGAGCTGCAGAGGTGGCTTCTGTGAGAAACTGCTGGAAACTTCCACCATGTCCCGCAGAGCCAATCCCTGATGGCTCTGAAGATGGACATGCTGCTTGCCAAGGCTGGGCCAATGGGAGAGGCTGGAAACGCCTCTGTGATGACATATTTAAGAAGGAAATCAAAACAAAGTGGACACAGCTTTTTCTTCTAGTCAGAGAAGAGGAGGAGGTGAGAACATGTGAGGGAAAACAACATGGAAACACCAAGGTCAGTGGAGAAGGAGGGGGAGGAGGCG